>CAIGRF010028941.1:13034-27023 GCA_903798235.1 Fraxinus ornus
TAATGTTAATTTAATTCTTTATTGATTGACACATTACTTGCTTAAATTGGGCGCATGTCCATCACATTCTCTGCCTTTTAATCACGAATGCTTCATCTTTAATCTTCCAAGATTATTTTACTTTGACCTAAGCCCTCTTTTCCTTTCCACTATACCTCTTTTTCTTATAATAACAATGATGATTAGTTTTCATTCCTAATTTGTGATGATGTATTAAGGGCCGTTTGGCCAGATTTTTAGAAAGTTAAAAGTTATTTCTGAACATGTTTAAATAATTTTCTGGAAATATTTTATCTTATGAGAGTAATTTTTAGAAAAAAAATTGATATAAGATAATTTTATTAAAAAATCTCTTCTATAAAAAGTAAAAGTGAACTGCAAAAGTAAAAGCGAATAAGCCATTTAGATTCCTAGTTGGAGCAGTTGAGTGATATAATAATCAATATTGGTTGGAGCAGCTTGGTGATGTAATAACCATGGAGGAAGGCTCCCTTGGGGTCAGGAGTATAAGGGATGCTCGAACCCTTGTCAACTTGGGCATAACCCGCGGTTTACCTCCATCAGTTATTGAGGGGACGGTGGCTGGTGATCCAGGAAAATTAGTCTGACTAAGTTGGGATACCTGAGTACCAAAAAAAAAAAAAAAGGCCATTTAGATTTTAATCACTTGGCAAGTGTTTTTCATCTCTCCAATTCAAAATCAAAAGTAAAAACAACACAAGAAATCTTGAATAAACTAATTAAAACATTCTCTATTTAAACGTCCTATAATGAACGTTGTGCATTTATGGACACAATATTAACTCCTTATTTGATTTTGAAATATCACATTTATTTTCAATCACACATTCTTCTGAACTCATTTCAATCACGATTAAGTACAAGTAACATTATTTTTCTTATAATAATATAATTTTGCACATGAACCCATTTTTTCACCTTTTAGGGTGTGTTTGAGTCACATTATTTTGGAAGAATGTATTCTGGAATAGTAGATCAATGAATAATGTGTTGTTGAAAAAGAAGAAAAAATTATTGATGTGATGGAATATATTATTTCATTGAAGAATCAAGAATGTGTGGTTGAAAATGACTAGAAAAATGAGAATGAAAAAAAATAATGTATACCAAACAGGGGCTTAAACTACACATTGTCTAAAAAAAACACTTTCACAAAATTACTCTTAAAAAAAATAAAAATTAAGCGAGAACTAAATAGAGTAATCAAAATAATTTGCCCACTTTACAATGTCACGGACATTTTTGAGCTTCATTTTTAAGAAGTGAATTTGAAAATTATATTTATCAAAATAAATTACTTAAGTGTGAAGCTTAATTTTTTTTTATTTTTTAAGCTTAACTCAGTAACCGTAACGTGCTTTTGTCTTAAGTTTCCAATTTCAAATCAACTTTTAACTGCCGATAATATTTTAATTCAGTAGCTGCATTCTTTAGATTTGCGCTTTACCTTCCAAGTACTACAGTTACTTCACTTACTCTCCCAATTCCACCGCTTTCAGACAAGAAACATTTATCAGACACAGACAAGTTCTTGATTGAATGAATAGTCTTAATTAAAGAAGGCTGATTAATGATGGCAAGCAGTACCCTTTTTCCAACCATCCTAGCATTCTTGTTGTGTAGCTCCGCCGTGGTGGTGGTGGAATCAGGGATAGGGGTGAACTGGGGCACGTTGTCCCTCCACAGACTGTCGCCGGAGACGGTGGTGAATCTGTTGAAGGACAACAAGATTTCAAAAGTGAAGCTTTTTGATACAGATCCATATTCGCTTAAAGCTTTGATGGGGAGTGGGATTGAGGTTATGGTTGGGATCGCCAATGACATGCTGTCGGCGCTCAGCTCCTCCTCCGCCGCTTCTGATTTGTGGGTTTCTCAGAATGTCTCTAGATACATGGTTAAAGGCGGTGTTAACATCAAGTATGTCTCTCTCTCTCTCTCTCTCTCTCTCTCTGGTTAATAACTGCATACTTTACTAAACTTTATTCACTTTTCAGGTTTTATAGTTTGGATAATTGGATTGTTATCTTGCCTGTTGAAGAAAAGATTTAGATAATACTCTTGGCCTTCTTTAAAAGCTTAAGCTTTGGGATGAGTTGGTTCCATATGAAAAAGAGCGGATGGTCCGGATTCAAGTTTTGCCATTGTCCTTTTATGAAAAATTATAATCTTCCTTGCACCCTCAGCGTGATGAAGAGAAAAACACACTCCCACTCTTTAAGAGCTTAAGATTTTAAATGAGGTGGTTCAACATTGTTTACAGTCTTTAAGTTCTCTCAAGGTTGTATGTTACTACTTTTGCAATTGGTTGTTGATGGAAGGGGTGAGGAAAGGTAGTGGTAGATTTTAACCTATGGAATAATACAGTTTAAAGTATCAAGTTCGTTATTTTCTAATTTTTGGGTTAAAGAATTCTGAATGTAATTGGGACAAAAAATTTATGCTTGATGACTATGAAGTTGAACAGACTACGAATTTTGCATTCATTTTCTTCAGATTATGTGTAAGAATGAAATAATTTAAAATCATTTTTTGAAGAAAAAAATGCAGAACTGGTATGAGTGGAAAAACAGTTGAAGTATCTTTGCACTGTCTATCAATCAAGTTGCACTATATAATGTCTTTGATGGTATGGAGGAGATAAATTTCACATGCTTCACATTCATGAAACGGCTCCTATTACTGTGTTTTACGGAACATGATCTGAAAAGCAATAATATGTTTTACAATAACGAGGGAACTTTAGAACATGAAGGCTATTCTAATGCATAGAGTTAAAAAAGTTATTACAGTTTGGTAGAGCCCTACTTGCCTCAAAACAGCATCTGTTGGTGTACAATTGTATGATAGGTTCGTTGAGAACTTCGAAGAATGCAACGAGATGCATTTAGTAGTAAGATTTGTGGATTGTGATGGTTTAACTGAATGTGATTATAAAAGAAGGCTGCATAGCCCTTGTCAACGTTGGATGTTGGTGAAAACTTTCACTTAGTTAACTAAATTGCATGCCTGATACACATAATTGCTTTGCCATTGAATTGGAGTCCACTGCAGAGAGCTCACGGAAGTCTAGAGCGGAGTTCTTAAGAAATTAATGTTGAGGATGAGATGAATGTTTGTAACATTTGAAGCATACCTTACTTATTTGCTTCACCTCAAGAATCTCTGCATTTGGTTTGTTGTGAACTCCAACAAGTCAAAATTCTTGTTTTATGTTAGTCATTGCCAATTGGGATAGCACTTTGCAGTTGGCCATTGTCAAGACATTTTGTAATTGGGATCTTTGAGCCAAAGATGTAGTATAATATTTTGATGATGATCGATATGATCCATCAACAATGACTTTGATTAGTCAGAACTAAGCTTTGGATTATTGGATAGGTAAGCATCATGTATTCAGAGTAGTAATCAAGAACTTTGAAGACCAACTCCACTGGGGTGGTGAAAGGGAGCATCCAAGTAGTAGGATTAGTGTTGAATAGTGACGGTCAACTCAGATTGTAGACCATGAGAAGCGTCCAAGGATAGCTCACTTCCAGCTGTACTCCACCTCATCCAATGGCATGTTGTAATTTGATAGAAGATAGGTGTTTTTTCTATATAGTTTAGGCTGTGTATAAATTGAGAATTTGTGTACTGCATTAAGTAATTGCAATTCATTTGTAAGGCTTTTCAACTCCTGAGAAATTTTAGAATCCTCTTAAAGGTCTTCTCTCTTCCTTCGTATTTCAAGTCTGCAATTAGCTAAACACGTGCTGAGTTATAAATTAATTAGTAGAGACAAAATCCAAGTAAAGAACTGTTACAGATGATAAAGAACCTAGCAGAGTCATATGTGAGCAATTTAAAATGAAACAAGTTTGATATTCGGGGACCATTTCCTGTTTTTCTTAGACATTTTAAATAATTCATTGGCTTTGTTGTTTTGAATAGATAAAAATTTCATGTTATCTTCATGCCATTGACTTTCAAAAGTGCTATCACCAGGTATGTTGCGGTAGGAAATGAACCATTTCTGACGAGTTATTCTGGTCAATATCAATCTTATGTTGTACCTGCTATGATGAATTTACAACAGTCCTTGGCCAAAGCAAATCTTGCAGGCATGATAAAGCTGGTTGTTCCATGCAATGCCGATGCCTATGAATCTTCTCTACCATCACAAGGAGCCTTCCGACCTGAGCTGACCCAAATTATGACACAGCTTGTTACTTTTTTGAATTCCAATGGTTCCCCATTTATTGTAAATATTTACCCTTTCCTCAGCCTTTATGGAAGCTTGGACTTCCCTCAAGACTATGCATTCTTTGGCGGAACAACACACACAGTGATGGATGGACCGAATGTTTACTCCAATGCATTTGATGGAAATTTTGACACTTTAGTTGCAGCGCTTGGAAAACTTGGTTTTGGCCAAATGCCCATAGTTGTAGGAGAGGTGGGTTGGCCAACTGATGGGGCTTTGAGTGCTAATCTGTCGGCTGCAAAGGCTTTTAACCAAGGTCTTGTGTATCATGTTCTTAGCAATAAAGGAACCCCGTTGAGGCCGGGTGTGCCACCTATGGATGTTTATCTTTTCAGTCTCTTTGATGAAGGGGCAAAAAGCGTACTTCCCGGGAACTTCGAGAGACACTGGGGCATTTTCTCTTTTGATGGCCAGGCAAAGTACTCGCTAAACCTCGGGAATGGATTATTAAAGAATGCTAAAGATGTTCAGTATCTGCCTTCTAGATGGTGTGTGGCGAATCCATCCCGGGATCTTTCTGGTGTGACAGATCACTTCAAAATTGCTTGCAGTTATGCTGATTGCACTACACTCAACTATGGGGGATCCTGCAATGGAATTGGGGCGAAGGGAAATATTTCATATGCATTTAACAGCTACTATCAATTCCGAAAACAGAATCCTCAGAGCTGCGAATTCGATGGGCTCGGGATGGTCACTTTCTTGGATCCTTCAGTTGGTGATTGCAGATTTCTTGTTGGGGTAACAGATGGCTCTTCAAATTCTTCAGGTTTCAGTCTGGGAAGTAGGGAGACTATATATGCATTGGTTATTCTTTGGGGACTTAACATTTTCCTCATGTGAACCAGAGATTTCTCAAGTGAGTTTTCAGACTTCCCTCTTCTGAATCAAACTGCTTTTGGAGAAGATGAAAAGTATACTGCACAGATATCATTACTATAGTTTTAGTTACCTACCCCTACTTGCTGTTGAGTCCTTTTAGTGGTAGGAAGTTATGTGGAATTATCTTTAGAGTTAGTGATATATTAAATTAAATATGTCAGTGCCTAGTTTGTATTAAGTGAGTTAAACGAAAATTATTATTTAAAAAAGAGTTAAGGGTACTCGACCTTACCAAAGTATTCTGTTAAACTATTATTTCAGACAAAAGGGCATTAGATTTTTTAACATATCCACAATCTAGTGGAGAAGAAGAAAATGATAACTATAAGCTAGTGCTAGTGTGATATGGAGTGACAAGGACTCGACTAACTTCCTTCTTTGACCTTCCACTAGTTCTTCAAAAAATTAAAAAAATTCGATTGACAATTTAACTTTTTTTTATTTTTTATTTTTAAATCGTGTTTAATACGATACATCAAACGTGTCAATAATATCATCATCCACTTTTAGGAACATACAACTGTGTTCATAGGTTAAAAAAGTATGACAAAGATGGAACTTTTAGACATTCATGGTAACAAAAATTGGATATGGTAATAAACAAAATTTTAACTTTTTTTTTTCTTCAACATTGTCTAACGTTATCCCATCCATCTTATCAAACAAACCTTTAAAGCCTCGGAGACTCGTGAACATAGAAGACATAGCCAAGTCTACTCACTTCCACATCGTGAAAGATTTGTTTTGTATGAACAAGTTGCTTTACATGCGTTGAATTATGTACTCGACATAAGGGAAAGGGAATCTTGCCATAGTTCGGAGAAAAAAAAAAAATCAGAACATTACAATACATTTTATGGCGGGAAAACATTGCGATATGCTCCAATAATTGAGGAAGCTCCGACTGAAGATAAACTAAGGAAATAAACGACTTAAGTAATTAGAATATCTCTTTGCATAGACCAAAATGGGTTCCTTCATGATATCGAAAGAACAAGCAGAAGATAGAGAGGAAAGATTCAAATAGCAAACGCCCATCTTACTAATATAGTTCCGACCTCACTCGTGTGACATTCTTGTCCTAAAATTTAGAAAAAAAAATTGAACAATTTTAGTCTTAATAAGAAGCAAGGAGCCAGTTATTACACTATAAAACTAAGAAGAAACCGAGAATATTTCTGCTAACTAGGTGATGTGCGTTACTTTCTTGAATTCTGGAGCCAAATTCACAGCTACTGAGTCCAAAATTATCCAGTACCTGACAGAATATCGAAACATACTAAGATAACAAGAGTATCATAAAACATTAGCATAGAGATGGGGCAAAGGGGATTCTAACTGAATAAACTTGGAAAACAATGGAAACTGGAGATCGTTAATCTTACCATAGAGTTTTGTCACACCTCTGCACCTGATTCTTTGAACCTGGCCAGTTCATCCAGTGCATCCCTAAGATTAGTTAGTTCGCCCAGCGCAATTCTAAGGGGTTCTTTTATCTTGTTTTCCTTTGCCTAGGAACAGAACAAAATGAGAAAGGTTGCACCCTATTGATTCATTCAAGATCTTGAATATTAAACTAAGAGCTTGTTTGGGAGAGATTTTTCCAAGTAAAAATGATTTTTTTAGAGGATGTGGTTAAAGTTTAAAAAGTAGGAAAAAATTGTGGATCCCATAGTATGTGTGGTTGAAGATGATTTTGGGGAAAAATGATTTTCAAAAACATCTCCCAAACAAGCTCTTAATGAAACACTAGACAAGACCGAACAATACAATAAACAAGTTTTTAACACATTTCTCTACTTAAATAATGGCCTATTGAATCTTCCCTATCAAACATTTCATTACATGATAAATGTACTCTTACCAAGCACAAACTTAATTGCATAATGAGCATCAACAGAACTATAAGCATGTCAGCATAACAATAACTTGAAACAACTAGAGTAATGCAATCAAACATCACTGTCTTCTCACGTATGCTATACCTTCAGGGACGGGATAAGAGCGAAAACTTCTTCAACGGATTCGGCACGAAGGTTGGCAATTTGGCAGATCTGCAACCATAGAAATTAAATTAAATGCACCATACCTGAAATGCTGATAAAAAAAAAAAAAATCAACTTCCAGAGATCAAATACCTCGGCATTAGAAACTAGGTACTTCTTGAGAGGTCTAATCTATGTTAATAGATAAACAAAAGTTGTACATTGAGTAGGAATTAACCATAATCGTTGACATGAATAATTTATACAGAGTTGCACGAGAAAAAGTTCAACATTGATCAAAGAGAAGGATACTGAAGTATTTTTCTAACAGTTTCGGATTTCGAACAGGAGCTGCCTCTCTTGGCATACGACAGTCCGTTATCAAATGAACTGATGATGAACAAACATTAGATCAATCCAACATTCAAAACAAATTCCAAATGATTAAAATGGAAATAAAACAAGAAAAAATTACTCATCAGGAAAGGGAAGCAAAAAATTATTAAAAGCTAAATCTGCACTACTCACACTGGGAGTTTTATATTCGGATCCTCAGACAACATCACCATCTGCTCTTGGATTCCTTGCAAGATTTCTGCAGCTTCGCAGTCCATCAAGAATTCACTGTTTTCTGGAAGGCAGGCACATGCATCAAGACCTCTTTACAAGAATTGAAAACAGAAAAAGTTGACCAATTTATCGCCTGAAATTAATATACTTAAACATATTATTGCAACAAACAAACAAGCCCAAATCTGCCAAAGTTTACATAAAGGCCTACCTCATCCTGCAAACAAAACATTCCCGTCAAACCCAATGCATTAGATAAAAACTATCTACACAACTACGATATTCAAAGAAATAATTCAGTGACTTTCAATTTGTATTTAACACTATTCTTACTCATCAATATTCTTTCAACTGTGAACAAAATAAATTTATTTCGATGCACTTAGGAACCCACAAACAACTTTTACATCATTGAGAGAGCAAGAGCAAGAGAGGGATGGTGACAACTGGTTCACCGGAAGCACTGACCTTGCTCAAGTCTCCACTCCAGAGGAGAAGGCGCTTTTGCTTGGGAACTCTTGCTGCCATTAGCAATCTTGTCTTCTTTTCCCGCTTTTCCGCCAGAACCTTAATAAATATAATTTGTGCATTAGAAAAAATCTAAAACGCAAAATGTTTTTTACAAAACAAAATCCACCAAGAAAACTTAACAAACCAAGCGGGAAAAGGTTTAGTTCCACATAAAACATTAGATGTATTGATAAGGCAAACAAGGTAAGATATTGGATATCAAACCTTTGGCAGACAGTCTCTAGCTTCACATTAAATTATGGAATATTGCCTTATAACAGAATTTGAAATAAATAATTCAATTGATAGAGCAACTAATAGAATAGATTCTCAAGATATTGAACAAAAAAGCATATCACAACATAAATGTTTTTTTTCTTATGAGAAATTATTAAAATGCTTAGTAACTGTAAGAATTATAGCTTAAATTCTACCTCCCGACTCAAACTGAACTTTTTTTCCTCCCTTTGACTTTGCGGAGCCGTTGTCCTTCCCTTCAATGATGCGGCACATAATAGAACAAAAAGAAAATGACATATCAAAACAAAGCACCAAACCAGTAATATACAGAGGTCTCCAACTTAAATACATAAGAGGATAAAATCTATTGGTGGCTGCACAAATATATATTTCAATTGTTTTATATCTGTGATGCAAAATTTTCAAATATTGAAATATTTTTATTTCATCAATTTCCCAACAAGAAACGTCATAGTTTAAAAAGACAAAGAAAACTAAAATTTTACGAGGCTCTAAGAAATCTAAAAAATAACGTGCATGCTGATCCACGATTAGTAATCTTGAAGCAAGTAAGAACACATCATAAATAAAAAGCCAGAATGGTAACTGACTAAAAAGTCAAAAAAAAAAAAAAATTCACCCGACGATTTATGAGCAGATTTTCCACCTTTGGAGTTCCCAAATCCTTGTCCTCCCGTTTCGGTCATATCTTCACGAAGTACCTTAAGAACTTCATTTGAAATAACACCAACGCATTATCAAAATTTTCCAGTAGAGCCACAAAATGCTCATGCATTCACATTCATACATATGTGAATTAGATTTTCTCATGTGATAACCAACAAACTAAAAAATTCTTAACATGAAAATGAAGAGTGGAACATGGCTTCATTTAAATTGCGAAAAATAAAATATTTTGAAATTCTGAACCAATCATTTTTCAACACCCCCAGAAAACAAAAAGGAAAGAATTAACTCTTTTAATTCAAAGATAATCAGAAACCCGTAAATAAAAAGTGGCGAATATTGAGAAAAGTTGTGTTTATTACCTTAAAAATTGCTGGAGAGAACCAGAAGGCCCGTGGATAGCTGCGACGGAAGCAGACTGGGAGACAGTGAGAAAAAGGGGGGAAATTATTAAACTAAGGGGTTACATCCTACAGGTGAATATATTGTACTACCATTCTTTTTGGGAAATTTGAGGCAAAATTAAAGTGAAGGTCCTCAACTTATGCGTTATAGGCAAATAGATCTCTACCTCTAATTCTTGATGGTCAAATCCTCAAATCTTTCCTTATTTAACAACCCATGATTTCTTTCGAGGGATGGATTTACTTCCATAAAATCACAAGACGAACGTTTGACATTTGTTGTTTTCCTAAGATGTTGTGCACAAACAAAGTGGTAGTGCAATACAAAAACCCAAGACTTTCCTATTATATTTCTTAATTTTAAATATAGTAATAATCAGTACATCATGTGTGTGAGGCTCTTCCATGAATGTTCGACGTTGGTTGATCTGATTGTACCAACTTAAGGATGAGTGACCAGACCTATAAAATAAAAGTAACATGATCTAATTGCACTAAATTAAAAATGAGTAGGACACTTAATTGCACCAAATTGAAGATATATGGGTCGAATATAACTCTGCTCAAAATTGAGTGACATACCGTGTACACAATGGTGTAAACCAAAGCAATCTTTCTACAATGACAAGCTCAATATTAGGTCCAACAACCGAGGGGATGCGTGTCAATATATAATTAAACAATTTGAAAGCCGAGCTTGTGGCTCGTGACCCACGAGCGGTGCCCGAGCTCGCCCAAAACGAGCCGACTTAAGCTCGACTCTTATTTTTTATTTTTAATTTTTTTTTACATTACTAAACCTGAATTATTCCGCTTTTAAATTTTTTTATTTTTTTTATTTTTTTTTATAAATCTAAATGGCGAGCGGCTCGTCAATTTGGATGGAAAAGTGAAAACCCTGGATCCGTTCAACAAACTTCGCAAAAATCTCAAATTCCCGGGTTTCAAACAAAATTCAACATTTATATACATGTAAACAATAATGGTTAAAGAAGAAAAATTGGCAAGGGGCGTACCTTTTAGGCAAAAATGGGAAGGAGGGAAAGAGAAGATAACAGAGAGATGCGGGAGCTGCGATTAAGCTTTAACGTTTTGTTTTCTTGGATTAAAAAAATAAATAAATTGAACTGCAGGTTCTTGTGAAACGGTGGTAATGGAGTGCTTTCGTGGTTTTTACTTGTGAAATAAAGCAGAGATGATTGCGATTGATTAAAATAGTAAAAATATATGAGAATATAGAACTAGTTTTACCCGGACGAAAACCTAGATAGCGAGAGAGCGTATGTACAACGTTGCAGTACTAAGAGATAAGAGATCGAAATGGAGTAAAACTCTCGTGGGATATTGAGGAATTAAAATTTAACATTTTTATAGGAAATAATTGGGGATCTTGGAATGTAATTTTCATTTATATATAGTACACAAAATGTTGTCCACAATTTATTTTTTTATGCAATTGAACCTTTTTTCAAGTTTTAAAATTAGTTAGTTTTATTTATTCTTCCAAAGTATATGCATCTTCGATTAGACGATCTTTAATATTTGCTCTTTATTTTAAGAACTTTTTGTCTCGAAATCGAACATGATCACGTTTCAACGTCCTTAAATTCACCAAATGTAATATTAACTAAGTGTCCTTCCTAGATTTTCAGAATAAGTTGAAGCAATTATAACTAATATACAATATTTGATTAATATATTTGGTCGGTGAATATGTGTAATAAATTATCTTTCCAACTTCTGATTTGAATCAAGGTAACGTAATAATGAATCGTGTTTTTTTCTTTCCGATTGTTTAAATACTCCCCTAAATGCTAAGAAAACCTTCTTATCGAAATGATAGCCAACAAATCATGTTGTAAAATATTACTAATAAAAAGAGTTCAAACTAATATGTATTCTCATCGTTCTTCATGTCATATATCAATGCACAACGGTGGAGCAAGTGCATATATTATACTGTAAATATGCTTAGACGAAAAATATTAAACTCATCTTTGTAAGTCAAATATAACATTAAGTGGGAATATAAATATATAAATAGCATACCTTGAACATAAGTGGGAATCATCTTTGTTCTCAATAATAATTGTTTAGTAATTGATTAGAGTCTAGAGACATTTGTGTTAAGCGATCGTTAAGAGATTTGAGAGATAGATTTACTAACGTTAACATATAAGGTCGTGTTTTTACATGAAAATATTGATAGTATAAAGTAATACTTTTTTTAGAAGCATAACACAATACTTCTAAGAATATTTGAGTTTTATAAAAATATGTCATAATAATTGTTCTTTTCAAATAATATTTGTACGCGGAATTGTGCTTTTTAAAAAGGAACAAATTAAAATATTAATAATAAAATATGGGTAATAAGAAAATTCCTCGCTTTTTTAGTTATGCTATAAATCCTCGAGTTTTACCCTGCAGGGATAGATTAATTCTTATAACTCGAAGATAGAAACCAACTCCCTCGAGAAGAAGAAAAATCAGCCATCGAGCATATAATTTTGTCAATACGAGGTATCAGAGTATCTATGGTGTTGCAACATTTACGAAATATTTGGTGCAAGTCCCCTCCAATGTATTGCACACAATGCAACACTATTCATTTGAACCATCTTGCATCAAAATAGTTAAATATACTTCTCTTTCACTTTGCAAAAAATTTGGTTAAGAATATTTGTATCCATTTTTATTATACATTTTTGTAATACAATAAATTATTATTATTTGTGATATTTCTATTAACCGTACTATATTTTTTAAATTTATTAATGAATTCAATATTTTCGTTAATTTAACGTAATTTATGTAGTTTTAAAATAAATAAATAAATAAATATTTTTCAAATAAAAAAATTGATAAGAATAAAAAAATGAAGAAAATAATTAAACAGTATTCATTTGGTGTAAATTTTGGTATAATGAGTTGAAGATGATTTTCAGCTTGGTGCAATGTGCAAAATTTACCTCAAATTTTGGTGCATGGTTAAAAATGACCTTAGGAAATCAATTTTTCACATTTCTCGAACAAACGAAAGGAAAAAAAAAAATAGAAGGAAACTAGAGAGTTTCTGCAAGAACTCAATAACTACAAGAATAAGCAGAAATTCAAACATAGGCTTAATTGTCAATAATTTCTTTAAAATATGAATGTTAAAATGATATTGAAGTCGCAGCCACCTATGTTGGACTCAAAACTTAAATCCCATTCTAGCACTGGAAAATTTTGCACCAATATTTCAGGCACTACAATAATATACCTACACAAAGATTACATGTGTACTAATAAAATTACTTCTATGATCTGTTAGAAAACATTTGAAAACAATGTCCAACCAAAATTAGGCTTGTCTCTGGCCTTGATCAGAGACTGTCAAATGAATAAAAATTCGGTCGAGTTCCCCATCATCAACTTCTCTTTTACATATACATACACTTGGCGACTCATTGGCAATAGAATTTTGAAGAGTGATAGGCCGTCTTCTAGCCCGTGTCTTCTCGTATAGAAGTGGACTCTATTTCTCCTTTGCAGCCTATTCTGTTATTTGACGCTGACACTACCGTTCATTTGGAGTCCCACATAAAACTGGCAAGACAGTTTCCTAATGCCATATTTAGTAGGAAGTATTGGATAACACTGGAAGATAGTGTCAACAACGAGTAATCTTGACCATCATATATGAAAGCCTAGGGGAATTTTTACCGGTTGAGTTCACCGAATTGAAACCAGCATTGTCTGGATTCATCGTCTAAGCCCCCGACACATATTCCTTCTCCAGTAAACTGAACATGACCATTAGGCGCTGCTGAAGATTTGAAGTGATGTTCTTTGTGATCCTTTTCTGATGTCGGGTGTATTTCAACCATGCAATTCCAAAGTACACTTGAACACTACATCCCACCGATCTTGAAGCTTGGTCTTCAACCTGATATCTCAAATGAAGCTGCAAATAAGCACAGCATATTAATCAGCAACAAAAAGCACGTTTTACTAAGCTTAAAATATTTACTGGTAAGTTACTAAACAAATATTTTTCCACGGGTCTAAAATTGGAAATAAGTTACTTTTGTTGCCAGTCAGCTAAGAATTAATTCCAGAAAAGTAACTTTTTTTACAAAAAAGTACGAGAGGTAACATGTTTGGAAACAATGCAATCTCATAGCAATAGGACCTATATAGCGTGAGTAATAAAGACCAGGAATACATGTCACATGATAATAACGAGTGTTAAAGGTGATAGTGTACATACAGTGAAATAGTCACCCAGTGGAACCCCATGGAGTGTCATGACCTCTTCTATAAGCCAACCATTTCTATTCGGAAGACGTGACTTTTGCTGAGTGCAAGTCACTTCTCCTCCATAACGGGATATACGCTTTTCAAATTTGTAGTAAAGTTGCCTCTGATACACATCAGGCTTTTCAGATTCCCAAGGGCTGGG
>CAIGRF010028941.1:27089-40104 GCA_903798235.1 Fraxinus ornus
TGGCGGACTTCAAAAGGAATAGAAATTGTGATAGAGAGATCGGGTCAAGAGAAGATGGGAATGACACTTACTGGAACAGAGAGGATTGAGGAATAAGCCATAGACAAATTAACATCCTCGAGACCCAAAAAGGAGCCACTCTCCTCAGTTTGAAGGCCTTTGGCTTCAGATTCTTCGTAGATTGGTTGAAGGATATTAGCTTCAAGTTCTTGCACATGACCTTGGAGGTTTTTGGCTGTGGACTCCTCTTCAGATGTTTCAAGTCTATTAGCTTCAGATTCTTCTTCGACTATTTGTGCCTTTTGCTCAGGAGTCAACGCCTTTGCCTTCCATAGTGCCATGATTGTTCTATACAACACAACACATACAAGCAACCAAAAGACAATTTAATGCCACAGCCAGAATTATTTTTTCTCAGACAGCCAAGGCTATCGAAGAGAAACAACGGTAAAGAGTAAAACACAGTAAAAAAAAAAGGAAAGACATAAAAACTGAATTAAGGAAATTTAAAGCTAATGTTATGCTATTCATGAGAATGCTATCTAATTTTTCAGTGGAATGGACTGAAGTACTGTCACAAAGTTAAGGTGCATTTTGGTGAAGAAATGATAGATTGATGACCGAGTTAGCAGATTTTTTGGATGAAAATAGGGAGCAAGACATGACAGCCTGAAAAACATGAACACTTCTAAGGAAGAAAAGCATGACAGAAGGGTACTAGTATGGCTGAAAATTATGAAAACCCAAATGAAGATTATGGTAAGACGCCTAAGGAAATTTATAGGGCAAGAAAAAAATACCATACAAATGAAAAAAAATAAAAAATAAAATAAAATTCACAAATTCTGTTAACTAGTAGAAACACAACTAATTTATATCTGAAAATACCTGTGCGCCACATTGAAAGACACAAAAGAGTGGAAATGAAACTTCAGCCTGCCTTCCTCGTCCTGTGTTCTTGCTCCATGCCGTGCATCAAAACCTCTGCCTGGCCATAAAGTCACGACGATGATTGGACTGCCCATTGATGACAAAGTAGGAGGAATGACTTGAATGTCTTCAATGTCTTCCCAGAGAAAGAAAAACTTGGCCTTATGTCCAAATAAATCTGCATGAAATCCAATTACTCTTGCTGACAGAAACAGACGGCCCTGCCAATGGAGCAGTAATTAGTCACTGAAATTTAACTTTGGAAAACAAACAAGAATAAGCAACATATGCTCAGATTGCAAGTGTTGATTACGTAATTTTTGTATATACAGGCAGAGGTCTTTACAATATCAGCCAATTTGACTGACATTGAGTGAATGAAAAGGTAACCAGTGTGAAGACATAAATGACAAGGAAAAACCACAAATACTCAAAAAACCAAGTACCTGGAGAGGCATTTTGCGCTTCAAGTGACAAGAAAAATCATTGATGAGAAATTCCTCTGGGGGAAGCCCAAAGAGTTTCTGGAAAGATGAATTTGTTTGAGGAGAGCGCAACCGTATCTGCAAATTTTTATTTCACTATATTAGACAGCTAAAAAAAGGTGATGCTAAAAAAAGGTGAAGTGAATTCAATGGGGCAGAACGCCAGGCACGTTACCTTCTTTCCCACCTCCTTCTCCATCTTAGTTATATAATCTTTGACAGCATTGCCGTCTCGGGTATCATCTAAAAAGATTCTTAAATGCAACTTCGACTGGCATGCCTGAGCTAACTTCCCTCGAAGTGGAATCCAGACGTCCGATAAGTCTGATATATTAGTTTTCAAGAAATTGATTTCAGCGTGTCCAAGAGATGTAGCTTCAGCAAAAGGTCCATCAAAATCAAAAACTTCCACATCCAACATTGATGGAGGCTCATCCATTGCATCAAATTCGAAAATTTCTGCAAGGCACCACATTTCCAAGAAGTAAATTAAACCAATAATGAACCAACCACTTAATAAAGTACGTTATTAGTTCAATCAAGAAGCAAACGTAAGAAATGCTATCAAAGACAAATTCATTAAAATGCTTAAAAGATAACAGAAATACCATTCCAATGAGGGTCAGATTTCTGGAACTTGATAGAGCTGGTTTTCGTTTTCCCATTGCAAGTAAACACCACATATGGGTCAGAGAACCCGCTCGCGTCAACGGCAGCCAAATTGCTTCCTTCTATCAAGGCAACAGTTAGCAACCAACCATCCCCTTGTGCTTTGATCCCATGATCAGTGCCTGTGATAAACAAAACAAAATTGAACCATGTCGACTCATTAAGAACACTTAACAATTTTTAACTACTGAGAACAGAGAAATCAAAAAGATGCAATAAACACAACTAGATTTGACTTCACATGGAAGCTATAACTTCATATATAAACAGAGAACCCCAACTCTTAACTCAATTGAATCAGCAATAATATTAGATTACCTCTTTGCACTCTAGCCTGCAAGAAGCGCGAGATCGACTCTAGCACCCGTTTACCTTGCAAAATCAACACTCCACATACAATCAATTCGCCAATGGAGTCCGGCAAGTCCAATCCAACAAACTCAAGTCCCTGAATTGTGCTAGGCATGACCAGCCAGATATGCATGACCACATACAACCCCATAAAAAAAATTGAAATTACAGTAAAATTAGCAAAATACTGAACAGCCAATTTCCAGTCTGATGGGCTCTCCACCTGAAGAGATGCCAAAAGTTGATCCCTTTCCGAACCTATGTCCTTCACATCAACTGGGTTTACTTTTTGAGATAACAAATTTGAGTACTGCTCAAAACTTTCCTTTATACCTTGTCGTGTTCCACCTTCAATCATACCTTTCATCATAGTGCTCTGCAAAAAGTTAACACGCCATGAAACTACCAGTCGAGACGATTGGTTTCCAGTGGGCTGCTCCGGTCCTGGCGTGATGCAATAAAGCACTTCAACCCTAAAACTCTTCCCATATGGAGCATCTGGAGTGCTCACACTGGATAAAACTGCATAGGTCTTCCCGTCAGCAATCAAATATGTTTGCTCCTCAATAGTTCTCAAAGCCTTAATCAGTTTACTTGCGGCCTTAGTATAAGTAAACACTCTTTTTAAGCTCTCACTACCATTTTCAAATTTCCAAGATCCTATTTGCAACTCGGTGGATCTCTGCATGTCTGTTAGAGATTTCACAAAATCTGACTCGGGTGAAAAAAGTAACAAGTTCATTTCGCGTGGTGCAACCGCATACAGTTGGTCTATAACTATCCCTCCAGGTAAACTATTCGGAACTTCACCTCCTTGTTCTCTCGTCTCCAAACTTTTCATTACTTCTTCAAAATTTCCAGACAAAGACTGCTCTTCAAAATTGGTCCCCAAACCAACCGGATTTGTACTTTCTAATAATTCTGTCACATTAGGTGGTTCGACCAAGTTTGTGGGAGTTGTATCGACATTTCTGCTGAATATTTGTGCAATTCGACGTGCTACAGTTGATGGATTTGACTTATCCTCAGAAGTTGGAACTTCTTCAGATCTCATTGGAGAGAACGATCTCAATGGGGAAGACCTAAAAGGAGAGTCCATTGCTATATCAAAAGACTTCCTTGGTGATGATACAGCATCACCACCGGAAGGCAAGTCCAACAATGAATTATTTTGCAAGAAACATATGGTGAGAAGAATTTCACCTGGTGGAATACAAGACTAAGTGTCAATCGGTAAAGCACAAAGTAATTCAAGACTTCTGAAGCAACAACGATAGTTCAAGGATGAAAGAATGATGAATTCAATTTGATTACAACAACTGTGTCATTTGATTACACTTCAGGACACAATACCTAACTAGTCAAGAACAAAAGTGGGTGTACTTTGTGAATATTCTTTATCTGAACCCACACAAAACAAAACTATACAATCGAAACTGAAGCAAGCAAGAAAGCAAGATATAAATTCTTAGATACATCAGTCAAATGTCACACATCTCTACTTACGATTGAGCTTAATTTTCTTAAGTTTAAGTACCCTTTCTGAAGTCGTACATCACTTTAAATTCAAATTCGAAACATAGGACACAATTCTTCAATCTTCATAGCTGTTTGTCAAACAATTAATTTTCAACTAAACATACTTCAAACATCCAAATCCATTTTAAGCGAACCATTCTTTTGAAATTTCCATGTTCAAACCTTATTGTCAAATGCCGAAAACAAAAGCATTCATAAGTTTACAATAGTTTCATATATAACAACTGACAAGCAATTTCAGACATCTCCCCCCTACTCTCTCCCTCTACATATAAATATATCCATCCGCACACACACTCGCACACTCACACTCGCACTCGCACTCACACTGTTGCTAAAGTCTATGTTTCCAACTAAAGTCAAATGAAAAGAAGCAATCCAAAACTAATTTGATATTATCATAAAATACTACTACTAACATATAACAAGAACAACTCATTGATTTCCAATTAGCTAAAGTGAACAACATACCACAATCCTTATTCTTGGCTTTCTTATTCCTAGGCTGCAATGTGTACCAAGAAGTGCCAAGGGATTTGTCATTGGCTTCAATAACTCGTATAACAGACACTTTGATATGCCCAATAAAATCATCCATTAAGTACTTATCTTCATCAAATACGGAAATTACAATCTCTTCTTTCAAGTCATCAACTTTGAAAGTAAATTCCTCACACCATGATGGGTTCAAGCACTTCTTTACAACTTTAGTCCTGAACTTCTGCCTTCCCAACTGCAGCTTCACATATGGATCGCTGAACCCATTTAGGTCCATTGCTGGTAATTTTTTTGCTTCAATTACACGTACTAAAAGCTTCATATTAAGCAAGAATCAGTACAGTATTAACCCTGATCAGTCTTGATAAGTTAATTTACAACAAAAAAGATGGAATTTTTGTGGAAAATGTTTGACCAAGAAAGAGATGCTCAGATGCATATAATGTAATGAACTGAAAAGTAGTTCATTGGATTGGAAAAAATCCTGAAGGTTCAGATAAATATGAAAGAATTTGAAGTATGAGAATTGACTTTTAAAACCAAATTTTTGCAAGACAATACAAATATAATCAGGCGAAAAGGGATATAAAATGGTTTTAAAGTTTAAATCTTGGAGTAAAAAATTAAAAAGTCCTCCAATATCTAATGAAAATAAAAGAAAAAAAAAATCAAATTTTGAGCTGGAAACGAAAGAAAATAAGTGGAACAGGGAAAAAAAAAAAAAAAAGAGGGATCTGAATGGACTTCAAATGGAACTTCAAGAAAGCAAGTATATTTCCCAACCCACAAAATAGATTTCAATTTTATGGGCTTCTATAGAATCAATTCCGTTTCTTTCATAGATAAGGAAAGGAGGTGGAGGGTGGCGTGGTGGTAGGAACATTTGAAGAAAGGCAAAGACTTTTCTGCACTCTTTTCCAGCTACAACTGCGCGTTTTTGGATTCGTTGACTTAACTAAAATACAAAGACGAACAATGAACAAAAAAAAGAAATGCTCTTTTTATGTTTTTTTATTGTAATCGGTTGCTTAAACAAATTGGTGACTGTTTTAAATTTGTTAAGTGCATTAATCAGAAATTTCTTTCATTGGGGCTGATTATAAAACAATTTGATCAAGAAATTAAACTGAAAATGAAGCAACTGATTTGAGCAGATGAAATCGCCTGCTATGTGAAATTCTTATTGATAATTGAATGAAGAGAATTACAAGAGTATATATATACCAAGTTGGGGAGGAGAAAATTTTAGAGAATTTTTCTTGTTTATGAAAAATCTTTAATGTACTATTTAGGCTAAACACCTAAAAGACAGTGGATCTAATACTTGTATTTAAATAAGTTTAAGAGACTTTGCTCTTAAACCTTCTTTCTTTTGAATAAAACTTCATGTTTTAACTATTCATGCCTTCCAGACATTACTCGTTATATACTTATTTCTGTACGGATCTACACCTTCTTTATGAATAATACTTTCATGTTTTAATTCTCATTCCTTCAGACATTTCTTGTTATATACCAACTATCGTACGGATCTCCATGAATCCAGGGACAAATACTACCCTAGGCAGGAGGCCGCAAGGGAAAAAGGTCCACAGGATTACCGGAAGTGAGGCGAGAACAGTATATAGATAGAAATGCAAAGGGCAACCAACAATCTTTATCAACAGTAAGAAAGTTTGAATTTTGCAATTTCTTTAATTTATTTATGAACAAGTATGCCAATAGCATCCATTGTCTTACATTTTCATACATTTATCCGCTTCCACCCCACCTCCCCAACTTGCTTCCTTTCTGGGATGAGAATGATGTTCTAGTGAAAGGATAATCACCATATACAAATCTTGACGATGCCACAAATTACATTGGAAAGACCTAATGATGCCAAAATCATTGAACCAAATGAAGAAATCTAAATGAATGGAGAGCACTTTCTTTCCAAAGGATAATTACCGGACTAAGGAATTTCACTGCAAATTCTAAAATTAAGATAAATCATTTTTCTGAATTTATCTTAGTTTCAAGTAAGACTGGATCAACTATCAGTCCTAAAGACGTTAGTAAAATTTGTAAATTTGAAAGCAAATTTTACAACCTACCAAATGCTCCATCAGATTATGAAGGACAGCTGTGCAAGCCACTCAAACAAAGCTTGGGACAGTATCATTCATGCATGTGGTGCGAAAAGACAGAAAGAAAAGAGAAATCTGAAGAAATCTTAAAAGAATAATCCAACGGCAGTAGCGGAACAGAAAAACAGAGGAATCTGCTTTTTGAAGACCATGTGACTGACAATAAATGTATGAAAATGTAAGACAATGGATGCTACTGGCATACCTATTCATAAATAAATTAAAGAAATTGCAAAATTTAAACCTTCTTACTGTTGATAAAGATTGTTGGTTGCCATTTGTGTTTCTGTCTATATACTGTTCTCGCCTCACTTCCGGTAATCTATGTGAAATTCTTATTGATAATTGAATGAAGAGAATTACAAGAGTATATATACACAAAAATTAAAACAACTTTTTACATGTGGCAAAATGAACAAATTCTGTTACAGCCAACTAAAATGGAATCAATCTTCAACTTCTTTCAGCTAGTGGTAGCACCCCTTCCATTCTAGCAGCTTCCACACTATTCTAGTATCTCTAGCTCCACGATTTGATCTTCAACAGCCCCCCTCAAGGTGGAGAGTAGATGTTTTCTACTCCCATCTTGGACAAATGTGAATGAAACACAGCAAAGTATAAGGGCTTATTAAAAATGTCTGCAATCTGCAAACCAATTCTCACATGCTTTGTAACAATACTTCCTTCTTGTATTTTGTCTCGAATTAAATGGCAATCCAATTCAATATGATTTGTCCTTTCGTGAAACACTGGATTGGCTGCAATGTGTAAAGCCACCTGATTATCACAAAATAACTCAGCCGCTTGTGGATGTGGGATCTGCAAGTCATCAAGGATGTACATAAGCCAAGTTAACTCATAACAAGTAGCTGTCATTGCTCTGTATTTTGCTTTAGCAGACAACCTAGAGATGGTATTCTGCTTCTTGGATTTCCAAGATATTAGTGAAGGCCCTAAGAAAACACAGTAACCTGATATTGATCTCCTAGAATCTGGACATGCTCCCCAGTCCGAATCAGTGTAGGCTCTAAGCTGCAAGTCTGAGTTTGAAGGAAAAAATAGTCCCAAGCCTGGTGCTTTCTTGATGTACCTAGGTATCTTATGTGCAGCATTCATATGTGACGATCTAGGAGTCTGCATAAATTGACTTAGGAATATGACAAGTCAGGCCTAGTGATGGTTAGATTGAGCAGCCTACCTACAATCTTCTGTATAAAGCTGGATCAGAAAGTATCTCCCCTTCATCTTTGGATATTTTAACATTTTGACCAAATAGAATCTTGGCTGGAGTAGCCCCAATCATCCCTGAATCTGACAGAATATCCAATGCGTATTTTCTTTGACAAATTTGAATACCTTTAGTCGATCTAGCCACCTCTATTCCGAGAAAGTACTTTAGACTTCCTAGATCCTTCATTTTGAATCTCTCATCAAGTAAAATTTTGAGATAGTTGATTGCATTTTCATTGCTTTCTGCTACTATTATGTCATCGACATAGACTAGTATAGCAGTGAAAGAATCATCTGTGCTTCCGGTGAACAGACTATAGTCCGCTTTGGATTGTTGAAACCCATGTTCAATGATGAAAAGTGACAACTTCGAGTACCACTGGCGAGACGATTGCTTCAAGCCATACAGGCTTTTGTTGAGCTTGCAGACCTTTGAGGCTCCATTACTGTGAAAGTCTGAGGTTTGATAGACAGAATACCCAAGAGGGATCTCCGTATACACCCCATCTTCTAGGTTTCCATGTAGAAATGCATTATTTACATCAAATTGATGTAAATACCACCATTTTGTTGCTGCTATAGCTATTAACGTTCTTACTGTGACCAACTTTGTCATAGGAGAGAACGTTTCGTGGTAGTCAACTCTCTCTAATTGAGTATATCCTTTTGCTACGAGCCTTACTTTATACCTTTTGATGGTTCCATCAGAATTAAATTTGATCTTGTAAACCCACCTGCATCCTATAGGAACTTTCCCAGATGGTGTTTTATTTAACTTAAGAGCATATATCTCATCTTTCATTACTTCACACCACTCAGGAACTTTGGCAGCTTCTTGGTAGGTAGTTGGTTCAGAATGCGTAAGAACGAATGAGGCAAATACCTTATGATGATTAGACAATTTGTGAATTGAGACTGTTGCACATAAGGGAAAGGGAGTACCTGAAGTTACAATGCCTTTCCTTTTATCAGCGCTTGAGAGTGAATGAGTGAGGTAGCTTGTTGGCAAATGAAAGTTGAGGGACATAAAGATTGCTGGAAGGTTCAGGTTGAACTACAGGTTCAAGACCAGGTTGATCATCTTTTGAGATTTCAATGCCAGGCTCTTGATTTGATTCTATTAGTAATTGAGGATAGGTAAGAGGGGGATAATCTAAGTTAAAATTGGTAGGTTCTGGATAGGATAGTCGAGCAGGAGCAGGCAGTTTATGATCAATGTTGGAGTCATCAATACGGTCCTGATTTTTGCAGTCCTTGAAATGGAAAATATTTTCATGGAATTTGACATTTCTCGATATAAAAATTTTATTAGTTTCTAAATCAAGCAATTTGTACCCCTTAGTTCCAAAGGGATATCCCAAAAAGTCACATCTTCTTCCCTTTGAGTCAAATTTATGCCTATTGTGTGTGAGTGTGGTGGCAAAAGCCAAACAACCAAAAACTCTAAGGTTAGCATATGCAGGTTTATTTTTGAAAAGGATCTCAAAGGGCGTTTTGTTATCCAAGATAGGTGTAGGAATTCTATTTATAAAAAACACAGCAGTTAGAACGAAATCACTCCAATACTTCATAGGCAATCCACTTTGAAATTTCAGTGCTCTGGCAACATTTAATATATGCTGGTACTTTCTCTCAACCACAGCATTTTGCTGAGGAGTTTCAACGCATAAAGTTTGATGTATTATTCCATTGCTTGAATAGAATTATTTTAAATCAAATTCTCCTCCATTATCGGTCCTAATTACTTTGATTTTGGAACAAAATTGTGTTTCAATCATATTATAGAAGTTTTGTAAAGCAGTTGAAGCATCAGATTTCAATTTCAGTAAATAGATCCAAGTGCATCGACTGTGACCATCAACAATAGTGAGAAAATACTTTGATCCTTCATAGGCAACATCAGTACAAGGTCCCCATAGGTCACAGTGAATTAAATTAAAGCATTTTTCTGACATGTGATAACTAGTATTGAAGGGCTTTCTATGAAGTTTAGCTAAAGGACAGATGGGACAGGGTTTTGTGGTGTGTTTGAGATTGGAACTTTGACGTAGGTTGGTCAAATGCAGCCTGGGATCTGAGGGATGACCCAACCTAAAGTGCAATAGGTCATAGTTTTCTTGATTAGCAGTAGCAGACATAGTAACTTTGTTGTCAAGTTCTGGTAATTTCTAAATCAAGCTATCAGGGGAAATCTTATTTTGCACTAAATGGTATAAGCCTTGCCTCACTTCACCCAGTCCAATCGTCCTCTAAGTTGAAAGGTCCTACATAAAACATAAGTCAGGTGAAAAAAATAAGGCAACAATTTGATGTTCTAGCAAGTTTCCTAGCTGATATCAGGTTAAAAGAGAATGATGGAACAAAGAGAACATCATGAAAGTGTAAATTCTCTGTGACTCTAACATTTCCTATGTGAGTTGCAATAGTGGCATCTCCATTAGGTAGTCTAATAGGATGTGAAACTTCAGATTTTATTTCTGTAAAAAATGAGATAAAGCAGATCATATGGTCAGTAGCTCCAGTATCTATGATCCAAGGAACAGATGAAGTCATTCTATCACTATAGGCAATTAAGCATATACCAGATATTTTGAATGCATCAGTGTGCTTGTTGGAAGAGGAGTTTGAAGCGTGGCTAGTAGAGAAAGAGTGTGAATGATTGATTGGTGGTTTGAGCAAAGCCATCAGTTGAGTGTATTGCTCTTGGGTTAAAGCAACCTGGTTCCTGTTACAGACTTGCTCATGTGTAGTCCCCATAGTATCAACACTTTGATCAGTAACATCAGCGTTTGCCTTCATCTTTCCATAGAACTTGTGGCCTGGAGGATAACCATGGATCTTAAAACAGTTGCTGACGGTGTGACCTGGTATCTGGCAATGTGTGCACATTGGATTATCTTTGTTTGCCTTAAAACACCTCTCAAGTGAGTGTCCAGGAATTTTGCAATGCGTACAGAAATATCTCTTCTGATTCCCAAGGTCTTTCTTCTCTGCTTCCCTCAGGGTATTTCTTCTCACTGTCATTGCCATTCCATCAGAAATAAGAACATCAACAGACATGTATCTTCTCTTTTCTTCTTGTTGTACGATGGAATATACCTCATTCAGCTTGGGAAAAGGCTTTATCAATAGAATCTGAGCTTTAATGCTTTTGTAAGAGTCATTCAATCCCATAAGGAACTTCATCACCCAGTCCCTTTCTTAATTACTAATCACAGTTTGCAACCCTCCACAGGTGCAATTAGGAATCAACTTATAGTTCATGAGTTCAAAAAGTAATGTCTTGAGTTTTGAAAAGTATGTGCTTACAGAGTGTTGCCCTTGCATCAACGATATTATTGCTTGCTTGACTTCATAAATTCTAGGAGCATTTTGCTGAGCCAAGCGTTGCTCCAACTCTAGCCAAAGTTGGCGTGCTGTCTCAGCATAAAGTGTGCTAGCCTTAATGTCAACTGTCATGGTATTTTGCAGCCAAGTAATGACTATGTCATTACATCGAAGCCAATGCTCCATCAGTGGGCTATCAGCATTAGTAGGCTCACAGATGCTTCCATCAATGAAGCCAAGTTTGTTTTTGATTCAAAGTGCCCTCTTCATTGATCTTGCCCAGGAATAACAATTGTTGGAATCAAGCATCTGAGTCACCAGAAGTGCTCCAGAATTTCGCTTGTACCAATGAAATATGGACCGTTGGGAAGAGACGGATCCTGAGAGTTTTGAATAGGATTTGGGTTTTGAGTTGGAGTTTGGTTTTGATCTGTATCAGTAATGCTTGCTCCTGCATTGTCAGCCATTTCTCTGATACCATAAAACAATTTGATCAAGAAATTAAACTGAAAATGAAGCAACTGATTTGAGCACATGAAATCGTCTCCTATGTGAAATTCTTATTGATAATTGAATGAAGAGAATTACAAGAGTATATATACATAAAAATTACAACAACTTTGTACATGTGGCAAAATGAACAAATTCTGTTATAGCTAACTAAAATGGAATCAATCTTCAACTTCTTTCAGCTAGTGGTAGCACCCCTTCCATTCTAGCAGCTTCCACACTATTCTAGTATCTCTAGCTCGACGATTTGATCTTCAACGGATTATATATATACCTTCGAAAATGAAAAGAAAATGATCCAATGAATGAATTTAGGAGGAATAATGGAAGAACGTCAATTCAAATCTTACTTTTGATTAATAGCCTTTTGTGCATATAGAGTGCAATATTCGTCGTTAGACAATCATTATTTACAAAAAAAAATTTATATGCTTATTTTCGATCACACATTAAACAATAAAATATTCTACATGTAAATTTAAATTTTTTTAATATATTTTAATCACGCATTATCTGAAAAATTACCATTCAAAACATAATTTTTATCAACTAATGGTCGTCAAACTGGGACTGAATGTATAATTCTTTATTTTTAAATATCTTTCATTCTCATTCTCATTAACTATTTCGGTCTTTCTAGGAAAAATTGTATCCCTAGCCATCTAGGGATTTACAAGGACCATACCAAAAAATTCCTTTTTTTTTTTTTAACTAATCAATTGCGGATTGTTTTAATGTTCACAGTGCACTATTCTTAAGAAAATATATAATCCCTAACTATAATTGTTTCTCTATAGTCTTTTGATTCTTCAGGCAAGGATGTATGGAAAGACGATATCAAGGAGACACGTAATAAGATGAAAGTGACCCTTTATTTGTAAAGAATGTCAATTAAAAGAGAATATTGCAAAACAAAATTTTTCACTTTTGAATAAGAGTCCTATAAAAAAAAAATGACGTCGTTGAGAAGGGTAAGAACGAGAGGAGAAGCGAAAATGACATGTTATCTTGAAAAAATGCCACATGAATTAAAAAATTACAACTGGAAGACTTTTCACTTAGACCATTATGAGAGACTTATCCAAAAAATTATGTATATGATCATATTATATATAAAATACGGGTCTTATATAGCCTGCTAAATTAATTAATGTTATTTAATTATTACCTAAACTATTGTTCAGTATCATAGTCAAGTTAAAATCTAGACTTTCATATTTTAATATATATTTTTTAATTCATTTTCAATTGCACATTTTTACAATAAGGATCCGTTTGATTGCTTAGATTTTCCACTTTTTTACTGTTTGTTTTATGTCAAAAATTTTCCCACCCCCCACCCACGCG
>CAIGRF010028946.1:17760-27978 GCA_903798235.1 Fraxinus ornus
GGCGAAACCGACGGTTTAAAACCGGACCAAACCGTTAGGTTTAGGTTTGAGTTTTTTTCAAACCGTTCAAAATGGTTTGGTTTAGGTTTGAGTTTTTCTCAAACCGGTTTAAACGGTTTGGTTTGAAAATTTGTCAAAAATCGCAAAAATCGAACCGCTTACACCCCTACATAACTTTGCTTATTATTTTAAAAATGAACGAATTTCTACTCACAATTATGTAATTGTTACTTTTGTATATAAAAATCACCCAAAGAAATAGAAAAAAGGCCAAAAGAAGGAAAAAAAAATGACCAAATTTGTGCAAAATTGTGAATTTGAGGTCCAAAATGAAGAATTTATAGAGGGTGTAAATGAAAGATAAGTCAAAATATGAGGACCAAGTTATACAAGATCAAAGTTGAGGAACCTGACGTGCAATTATCTAGGCTTGGTTGCAAAATGAAACCAAAATCATTTTTTGGCTGAGAATTGGCGCCTAGGTGCCAAGTTCAAAATTTTGGGGACCGTCTTACCTTCACTTTTTATAATCAGGGGCTTTTACTGCAATTTATAGGATATGGTTTTAAAATAAAAAGACAGCAGCGGGATTTTTGATTGATTCTGTTTTTTTTTTTTTCCCTCTTTATTTTATTTTATTTTCTTTTTTCTTTCCATAATTTACTTGGCATTTATGGGAGCAAAATCAAGAGCACAACAAGGAAAATATTTCAAAGAAAAGGTGAAGAAATATTTGAGAAAAGCCAAGACCAAGCTCAAAAAGGGTTTTATCCGTAACCATGTATTTTTTTCAATTATTTTGCCATAGTGGTAACGTCTTGCTATAAATATTTTTCTTTTTATCATTTGTATAACATGTTCCAAATATTTGTATTGGGATTTATGGTAGTAGTTTGACCTAACTTTAATTAGTTTTAATATTTGCTCTTTAATGTTAAAATATTTATTATCATGTGTATTTATTATTGTGTTGAATGCATTTCATTTATTTGGTCATTAAATGATGGAGTTTAGTGATTTGTACATCGTTCGAAAGAAGATTATACATTTTAGATCAAATAGTAAATACTTTAGGTTTGTGTAGGAAATAGAGATATACACTTAAAAATAGGTGACCCATTTAACTATTTTCACAAATATTTAATGAAATTGTTTGACTTTAGTCGATATACAGATATAGTAGGTTGAACCAATCAATTATGTTTACCATCGACAGAGTCTTAAATTCCATCAATTTTGATAATAGGAACATACGTATTAAAGTAAGCAAAGTGATATAAATTAAAGTTCGCAGACAACAAACAAAAAAGTCAAAAAAACGCGTGCTAGATAATGTGACGTGAAACTTTTTCCTTATTTAGAGGAACCAAGGGAGTCATACATGTCTATTTTGATATCCTGAGATAAGTTATTGTTTGACTACCGATTATAAATTATTTATAATCAATCAAACTGTTTTTTATCCATATATTCGGTGACATTAACAAATATTGTTTAGTTATCCATAACTTATTTCTATTGATTTATAATTTAAATCGTTTACAAACAACTCCCATACATGTTTTAAGTGACTTTAGATATGACCAATGTTTTCACGTATTGGACAAAATGGTACATGACAAGCATGATCTAGCCACGGACCCACCAAGCATGAAAAGGAAGATTCCCAATGTTGAGGCTCCCTTAAGCCTAGAGGGAATAGATTGTGGCTAGGAACCGATTTTGGCAAGGAGCTTTTCCATAGCCACCTTTAATTCCTCGGACTTAGATATTACTTGAATCTTCCTCATCAACGAGCTCGTCTGTGTAAGAGGCTCGGCAACTACATCACATCTACGACCAACCTTCAAGATTTTAGCAATATTCTTAATTAACAAGCTCCTCAGGTTTCCTAACTAGCTTCGACTTGTTTGACTAATTAAGAGATCATTGCATATTAAGGCATTACTTGCATGCAACCATAAATTTGAAATACCATAACTTTAGATATATCACATTTATAACAAAATCTTTATGACCTACGATGCTGGGTGGACGGGATTGGTTTGGTTGGATTACAAGATATTGATAAGTGTATTTTTGCACACTTATTTAATACATAAATATGCATATTATTTATAAAAATGAGCAAATTTTTACTAACAATTATGTAATTGTTGTTTTTATATGTAAAAATCACCCAAAGAAATAGAACAAGGCAAAAGAAAGGAGAAAATGACAAAATTTGTGCGAAATTGAGAATTTGACGACCAAAATGAACAAGTCCAACAAATTTAAGGACATTGGATGCAATTTATAGATGGCATAATTGAAAGAAATCAAAATATGAGGACCAAATTATACAAGTTCAAAATTGAGGGACCTGACATGAAATTATCTAGGGGCTTGGCTGCAAAATGAAACCAAATTCATTTTTTGGCTGAGAATTGGCGCCAAGGCGCCAAGTTCAAAATTTTGGGGACCGTCTTGCCTTTACTTTTTAAAATCAGGGGCTTTTGCTGCAATTTATGGGATAGGGTTTTAAAATAAAAAAGGCAATAGCTTAATTTTTTATTATTCTGTTTCTTTTCATTTTTCCTCTTCATTTTCTTTTCTTTTCTTTTTCTTTCCATAATTTACTTGGCATTTATGGGAGCAAAATCAAGACCACAAGAAGGAGAATATTTCAAAGAAAAGGTGAAGAAATATTTAAGAAAAGCCAAGACCAAGCTCAAAAAGGGTTTTATCCATAACCTTGTATTTTTTTCAATTATTTTGTCATAGTGGTAACGTATTGCTATAAATATATATTTTTTTATCATTTGTATAAAAATTATGCTATTTGTACCACTTGGGGGTACACTTTGATTTACCTGACCCCACATCTTTCCTCACATGGGGGTCGGGTCCCACATCCAATAAATGCGTGGGACCCAACCCGCATGTGAGGGAAGGGGTGGGGTTGGATAAACCAACATGTAATCCAAAGAGTACATGTAGCAAGGTTGTTTGTATAATATGTGCTAAATATTTGTATTGAAATTTATGGTAGTAGTTTGATCTAATTTTAATTAGTTTTAATATTTGCTCTTTAATGTTAAAATACTTATTATCATGTGTATTTATTATTGTGTTAAATGTCTTTCATTTATTTGGTCATTAAATGATGGAGTTTAATGATTTGTACATCGTTTGAGAGAAGATTATGCATTTTAGATCAAATAGTAAATACTTTAGATTTGTGTAGGGGATAGAGATATACACTTAACAATAGGTGACCCATTTACCTATTTTCACAAATATTTAATGCAATTGTTTGACTTTAGTCGACATAGAGATATAGTAGGTTGAACCAATCAATTATGTTTAATTTCGTTCGAGAGATGCAAATAACTGAAAAATCGGATCTAACATCGTAAATGAGTAATTTGTTAATTTGTTTGTGGAGAAATTAATTAGGTGACGGTTAAGTGAAACATGAATTCCAACCACGTTTTCCTCCACAATTCCTAAGTGTTTACGTTATTTTATTTTGTAAACTTTTAGTTAATTTTCCTTATTTTTCAAAATTAAATTTTATTGTGTGTGTTTTTTTGTTAAAATGAAAATGATTAAAGTTGTGTAATTAAAAGTAAACATTTCTCGAGGGATCGACAATTCAGATTCAAAAGATCCACTTTATTACTTGAACGTGGCCCGTGTATTTGCGATTTTTTTATTTTTTATTTTTTTGACAAATTGTTAGCTGGCAAGATTTTATGGGATATTGTCCAAAAAATAAAGTTAAACTAGCCAATGTAGTGTTGCCATCTCATCCTTTGTAATACTTTTTGTTCATTTCATTTGTACAAGGAGTTTAATTCAGATATCATTATATACTAAGGCATTACTTATTTACTTATATGCAACCATAAATTCAAGATATCATAACTTCATCCTCGTTGTATATAACAAAACCTTTTTGGCCTACGATAAGAGGTAGGTCAGGTTGGGTTGATTCGGTTTCCAAATGAACTCGCAAGCTAACTAAACAGTTCAATTTGAATAATTTGCGACCCAAATCAAATGAAAATTAGGTTTAAATCGAACCAACCAAACCTATCAATCTTGTTAAAGGCTTTATATGTATTTGTTAAAAAACCTTAATGTATTTAGACCTTAAAAAATTGTTAGGCCATCCAAACATAAAAGTGAAAAAAAAAACTAATAATATGTAAAACTTAATAATGAGATAGAGGCACAGATGAATTTGCAAAGATATATTCAATTTGTAATATTATAATTATTTTTTTACTTTTCTCGGTTTGGGTTGGGTTTCTTTAATAAAACTATAAATCAATCCAATCGAACCAAAATATTGCAAAAAATCGATCCAATCTGACTCGATCCGATTTGAATTGATATGTGCCGACCCCATCTACGACAATCAATGATATAAAATATGATTATGTTCCATTAATGCACCTTTAATTTACAAACGAAAAGGTACCAATAAATACATATTTTTATCCATTTATTACAAGTTTCTACGTTTTTGTTACACGACTAAAGAGAAATTGTAGTGAATTCAGTTAAATGTATAAATAATAATAAGTAATAATTATACATATATCTTCTATATATATAAAGTACCTATGAAACAGAAATTCTTGTTTTAACGGAAAATTTAACGGAATTGCTTGTTTTAAAGGAAAATCTTTTTTCACCGTTAGTTTTATTGTTTCCATTAAATAACAATTAAGCCACCGTTTGTGGCCATTGATGTTGTTTTTATTGGAATTTCATTATCTAATAATAAATGAATGGGAAATGCAAAAAACTTTGTACTACTATATTTTAGTCACTAGGAAAAAATGAAACTAAAAAAACAAAATGGATGTGAAGATTATCAATTTAAAAATGTTAATAATTTATTTGATAAGGCACATTCAACTCAATGAAGAAAAATATTTATTTATTTAGTTTTGTATTGTAATGTTATCTATTATTTTATTATGTACAAAAAGGTAGCAAAATTTGAAATAATATAATTGTACGAAAACAAAAATTGATTATGATTTAATGTAGAAAATAAAATTCTGGATATAGGTGAAGATAAATGTGATTGAGTTTGCCCAAATATTTTTATCTCAAACAGCTTTCATAAAACTATGAGCGATGTTTATTTAAAGGACCATGCTATATGTTCTATTAATCTTTTTTTTTTTTTTTTAATATATCACAATGTGTAATTATTTATCAATTACATAAACATTACATAATTAGTTATTTAATTAACAAAAAAATTACATCTTTATTAATAAAAATTTAATACCAAAAAAATTATATGTAAACTAAACAAACGTGCATTGCACGTTGCATAAACCTAGTGATTGAAATAAATGTTTGATTTTAATTGAATTCATAAATCATTTAAACTTGTTTTTAAAGGCTAATAAACAATGTTGTAATAAAGAATTGTGGGCCCACTAGGAATCTGCACACGACCAAGCCCCTGTTTGGTGTCCATTATTTATTAAAAAATGAGAGTTTTAAATAGAATTTTTAGGAGAATGTGTGGTTAAAAAGTAAAAAAAAAATTTGAATTTACGTATAGATTAATTTATTATGTGAACGTGTGATTGAAAATTATTTTGTAGAGAATACTTTTAAAACAATGGGTAACAAACATGAACTAAAATTTTAGTTTATTTAATAGTATAATATTTTACTGAATTTTACTTGACATGAGCCTTAGCTCATCGACTAGTCTCAAATTCCATATATGGACGTAATAGAAAAATTGGAACAACAATACAAGTTAAGCGATTACATCTAAACAAAAATATAAGTCAAGTGAGCAGAGTGAATTAAATTAAAGTTCAGTAATTAACAACAAATAAAAGGTAAAAACGTATGTTAGATAACGTGACGTAAAACTTTTTTCTGATATAGAAATCAAGTGCATTGTACATATCCATTTTAGTAGACCGTGAAAAGGTAAAAACGCGTGTTAGCTAACGTGACGTAAAACGTTTTCCTGATTTAGAAATCAAGTGCATTGTACATGTCCATTTTAGTAGACCGTGTTGGGTTACAAGTCTCGTTGAATTCATCTACAAATTCTTTGAATTCGAATCTTTTTATTTTATTTTTATATTTTTTAATTTAAATCATATATAAAATAAAAAATAATATTAATATATTAATAATTAAAATGGAATGAATATATATTAATCTCCATCTTGATTTGCCTTCGAAAAATTCTCGACAGTTTTTGCTATAATGAGTGAACGATCTAAGGCTTTGTTTGACCCATTATTTTTTCGGAAAATAGATTTTGTGATAGTATTTTTCGTAGAATGTATGATTAAAAAATAAAAAAATAAAAATTTGATTTAGATATAAAATTATATTATTGGAAGAATGTGATTAAAAAAAAATTTGAAAAAGTTAGATGACGACCCGTGACGCACTGTGGGTACTTGACTGGTCGCGTTCAAAGGATTTGACACATGAGAATGCTCGTTTACTCCGTTTTCTTTCAGACTCACACCCTCTCTCTCTCTCTCGCTACCGTTAGGTCCGTTACACAAAATTATCGGCGTTTCAATTCCATTTTCCGTAAGCACATGCATCTATACTTACATTCTAGTAAACACTGTGTATACGTGTTTTAATTGTACTTGCAATCAGCGGTTTTGATTTATCGGTGAGCGGTTTTTGGTATATCAATTTTGCTCTCTGTATTTTTTGAAATTTTTATGTGGTTTAATTTTTTTTCCTGAGTTATTTTGTGAAATTCATTCTCTTTTCGTGCAGTTCGTCAGGGGATCCACCGGTGGAAGTCCCTTTTTCAAGTTTTCAATCAGATCAGTTAAGCACCTTTCGTATCAGGTAGTGTGAGTTTTTTATTTCTACTTTATGGGTATCAATTACGCGCGCATGGAGTTTGTTTCCTTCAAAATTGTTTAATGGGCTTGTTGGTTGTTAATTCTTGGAAATGCTTATATAAAGTAGGTTGATTCGTGAATTTTTTGTTCCTTCAAATATGGTTAAGGTTTAATGGTGTTTAACTCCTGGAAATTTGGTTAATGACTGGATTCTTGTTGTTTCGTGGATTTAATCCTGTAATCTGTGCAATGTTTGTACTATTAATGCTGTTTGAAGTGCATGGCCTGTTAATTAAATTTCCAGCACCATATTTGTTATTCGAACATGCTTTATCCACTCCAAAATGGATGAATAATATTATTATGTTATTTCCTTGTTCGAAATTTATTTGGTAGTGTAAGTTTCCCATCTGAATTTAATTCTACGCTCCGCCACGGCTCTCATGTTTTGTATTATATGTTTCTTTTCTTTTTGAGTCCTTGTTTGTCTTTTACTATAGTTAGTGATATCAATTTCGCATTTATTAAGGGCATGTTTGTTTCTGATTAAATTCAAAGTCAAACAATTAATATTAACCACATCTTTCATGAGTGCCACAACTTTTTTACTACACATTTCAAAAAGTTCTATCACAACTTATTAAAAATCTAATTTTAATCCCCACCAAACACCCCCTAATGCTTGCACCTGCTAGTCTCAATTTGCATTGGTGTATTTGCCTGCCACCACTGCTCGTGCGTTTGTTTTGTTCGTTTCTTGACTTTTTGAGCCCTAATTTGTCTTCACTATGGTTAGCGATTTCGATTTCGCATTTATTAGTGCTTGCATCTACTATATAAATGTATGAATATGTGTCCGTGTATTTGCCTGCTTTCATTTGACAATCAGCCCAATCAAAGGAGTAATTTTCAATTTTGAGCCTAATTCAATTTTTGCTGTTGCTGTCAATAATTTTGCTTACTTAGGCTTGATGGAATTTTGGTTATTGATTCTAGATAAGGGTGTCATGTCGAATAGAGGATTATCCTCATTGGAAATTGGTTCTGTGCCCAAGTACAAGCCCAGGAAAGTCTCTGCAGTCCGGGATTTCCCACCTGGGTGTGGCCCCAATGCTAAACCAGTGGATTTGAGATTTGAAAAAAATGGCCATGTAGGGGCTAGTGTTGTGGAGGGTGGCTGTATAATAACTTCCAAAGGAGCTAATGATGTTGAGAATTCTGCAACTGCTGATATGAAGTCAAATAGGGTTGAAAATTCTGAAATGGCCAACAGTGTCGAGGCAAATGCAGGATTGCATAATGACTTGAAAGATTTTTTAATGAAGGAAGTGATTGAAGCTGAGGGTCAGACTATGGAGGGGTTAAATGGGGTGAAAGATTTGGCTTTGGTTAAGTATATAGATTCAGAGGAGGTGAAACCTGACATGGTAATTGGTGGTTCTCAATTGTTGTCATCTCCCAAAGGGCCAATTTGTAATGACAGTGTTAAGCTGGGAACTTCCTTTGGGCATAAGGATAAATTCCATTGTAGAAGAGTGTCTGCTGTTCATGATTTTCCTCCATTCCGTGGTCCAAATGCTCCTCAACCTACCGAAGGACGGCAGATGATTAGTCATGGAAAAGGTCGTGTGGATATTAAAAATTTTGAAGTGGAAACGGATGAGACTCGGACATTAAGGAAAAATCTGGAAAGAGGGGCATTGATGGAGACACCGAAGATATCTGAAACCCAATCTGTGGATGGAGTTGAAAAGGATAAAGTCAGAACAGAAGCAACCAAAACAATTAGAGGAAAATTTGGAGAAAAAGTGAGAAAGAAGCCTTTATGGTGGCCACTCACTTGCAAAGCTGTTGCCAAAAGAAGTAAAATTGAGAGAGACATTTCAGGGGGACCATCCATGAAGAAGAAAGAAATTCCTGTTCCTGTTGGACATCTGGGTGCATTGGTCCGCAGGGATAAAAAAAGTTATGGTGTTCATGTTGAAAATCTACTCTCAAAGACTCATGCCAGCTATGCACCACATGATTTTAATGTTAGCATCCCTCTCAAGTGCTCCAGTCATGGCGATGCCCGTAATAGAGTGATAGAGACTCTACAATTGTTTCGTTCTGTTTGCAGACAACACTCGCAAGATGAAGCAAAGTCCGAGAATCCATCCAAGAGGATTGATCTTCACGCAGCAAAGCTTATCAAACAAGCAAAATTGGAAGTTAACACGGGCAAGCCAATTTTGGGAGAAGTACCGGGAGTTCAAGTGGGGGATGAATTTCAATACAGAGTCGAGCTTGCTATTGTTGGCATTCATCGCCTATACCAGACCGGTATAGATTCAATGAAGCACAATGGAATATCAGTTGCAATTAGTGTTGTTGATGCTGGGGTTTATACTGGTGATAAGTATAAAGCTGACGTCTTGATATACTCTGGACATGGGGGAAACATAGTTGGGAAGAATAAGCAACCCGAAGATCAAAAGCTCGAGAGAGGAAATTTGGCATTAAAGAATAGTATATCAATGATGACTCCTGTTCGTGTTATCCGAGGATGGAAAGAAACAAATCGTTCAGGTAAGCTAGTGACAATGTACGTTTATGATGGCTTGTACACAGTGTATAGGTATTGGCAAGAAACAGGGCCTCATGGGAAGCTGGTTTTCATGTTTGAGTTGAGGAGAATTCCCGGTCAACCTAAGCTTAGAAGAAAATTGAAGATATAAGGCGGTATTATTAATTGTTTCGGGGCTGTATGTAGAAAATCGTATGAATATCGTTTTCTTTTTAGCACTGCCTGTAAACTTTCTACTAGGGAAAAACAACTTATTGTAAAAGGAGATTGAGAAAAATAGAAATATAATTAGAGATAATGAATATCTTGGTGGAGGAGTGCCTGCCTTTGCAGTTGTTTAGTTTTCAAGTTCTTTTTTATTTTGCATATATGATTAGTTAAATTTTGATTTATCATGCAATGCACTGAATATTTTAGTAGTCGAGTACATATAAATAATCTCCTACCAATGATAGCTAGGACAAAACAAGGCCACTACGACGTGGCAAAGCAACATCAGTGGTCAAGCCTACATTGTTTTTTTTTTTGAATTGTCAAATATTGTAGATCCATTATTACGAAACAAACAAGATATCAGAATTGTTCTGATACCACTTGTTATGTATTTAGATCGCAAGATAATGACGACAATGAAATAAACACCAAAATTTAAATGGAAACCCTATACGGGAAAAAATCACGGACAGAGAAGAAGAAATTTACTATAATCAATAGCAATTGTGTTTACAAGATCTCAATGTACTCATTTGAAATCTAAAGCTTTCAAGATGTTGTATGAATCTCTTGTTTTTATCTACCCAA
>CAIGRF010028951.1:0-13751 GCA_903798235.1 Fraxinus ornus
ATAGAGATATTAGTGAACTAGAAATTAAAATTAGAATTTTAAACGATTGTTTTGATAAAAAAATATATAGATAAATTCGAGCTTAATTGGCTTTTCCATTTATTAGGAGAGAATAAATCAAAGTTATCCTATATTGGGAATAGAAAATATTGATTTAACTAAAGAATAGAGGAAGGACTTTAAGTCTTTTATATCACTTTGTAAACCCCATTTGTCAAGCTACTTTGTACAAGTAGCATGGTCGCTTCATCAAACTGAAAACATTACAACCACCAATGCCATTTCGTAGCAACCACGACCCCGCGCCACAACCACCACTAATATCACCACCACCTTGCCACCACAACCATATTTCACAAACTGGACTGTCGCACTGAGTAGCCACCGTGCTCATCGTCGCTTCAATCATTTGAAAATCCAATAATTTCACAATTTCTCCCAAATTTAACAATATTTGGTGCAATAAAAATAACCCAAACCAAATAGAGAAAAATTGAAAAATCATACAGTTTGATTATTGACAAAGACAAATTTTTCTCATCAACCTTTACCCTGATCGACGATAAGCTTCACGACGGCAGTCGTCGCTTGGGCGACAGCCATCGTTACACTTGCGGCTAGCTCAGATTTAATGGTGAGAGAAGAGTATAGAGAGATGGTGAGAGGAGAGAAAATAGAGGCGAGGTTTAGAGAGAGAAGTGAGAGATATAATTAGGGTTTGTGATTGAAATTGTATATAGTAAATAAATTAATTTTATAATACTGTTATTAATATTAAAAGTTTGATTTAAAATCTAATTTTTTGTATAAATAAATTTTAAATCTGACTTTTGAGAGTTAAATGTTTCATTGGCCACTGAACTTTGAGTTACGTCACGGATTACTCATCGAACTTTCGGAATTGTCTCGCTGGCCACCGAACTTCACTCCGTCTAACTCCATCACTCACCCCGTTTAAAACTGTTAGTAGACACGTCTACGTGGATAACGCGAAGTCGAGGTGTCTAGTTAAATACGTCCACTTAATTTCCTATATGGCAAACCCAATCTTGAAACTTCCCCAAACCGTGAAGCCATTTCCCCTAAATCTCCCCAAGAACCCTAAATCAGCAAATTGTTCCAATCGGTGAGAAGACCGCGGGGAAAATTTCCAAACCCGACTGGAGTCTCCATCCCATCATTTATGACCAGAGAGCCCAACCAGAATTGATTTGAGAAGCTGACTTCGAGCTACATCGTTCTCTGCCTGTACATGGACGGAAGTATTGAAGGTGAATTGGAGTTTTTGGAGATGTTTTTCTTGTTCAGATTGAGGAAGCATAGATAATGAAATTTAACCCATTCATTTTAGAAGGTTATACAAGATTTTTGTGGTTCAATTTCTCTGTCATTATAAAGAGGCATTTCCACCAGTGGCGGTAATATTGTAAAGTAAAAATGATAAGTTCTGTTTGATAGGGCATGGATTAAGGTTGTTTCTTAAGATACCCTACCTCCAAACCTGGCAGAATGGTCCTATTGCTATAAAACTGAATCCATTTTTAATGAATGGAAGCTCTTAGGTACAGTTTTTACACCTCTATTAGGAGACAAGTATTACAAGGATTGGATAATGCAGTACAATCAATAGTAGTAAATCAACAACTACCACGCAATCAAGATAGGTCTAATTGGATGGTGAATTAAAGAAATACATATGTGGTAGATTGAATAAATTTAATATCGGTGGCTCGTGGGATCGGTGCGTCTATCCTTGTGGGATCCAATTTCTTTGTAATGCATGTTGAAAGAAACATTGTGATAGAGTGGTTGATGAATGAGTGAGTAAATGTTTGATTGGGAATTATATGGTGCTGTGGGTGAATTTTGTTGTGGCCAAATATCATTTTTGATGTCTTAGAAGGAGCATAGATCTATTAATAGTGGTGATAAAACTAAAGAGTACTTTGCCCATCATTTTTCATCTCCATAAGGCATCGAATTTGGAAGTAGAAACATATATTTGAACCTAGTATCTATCCTTGAAATGAAACTATATTATGCTTCTAGCTGTGAGGCTTTATCCACAGAGTAATGTCAAGTGTTCTGTAAATGAAGTAATTCTCTAACAATTATGTGTTTTATTTGAGCAGAACCATGTACATATTTTTAAATGAAGCAAACACACACTTATTGTTCTCTGAAGCCAGTGTCTATTATTGTATTTAATTGAGGTGCCTTGACAATTTCATTGATTGGCCTACTTGATAGTAATGATCTTGACTCTGACTGTGATTTGGTTTTCTGCATGCCCTTCCACCATATGGCGTTTGTAATTTATTCAGTGAAATCAAAAAATAAAAATAATACAGTTTTACTTGTTATCTAAGGCTGATGAGGTTAGCATGAATAATAATACAGTTTTAGTTTTTATTCATGCTTATGAGGAAGACTTTAGAAAATTACAAAAGAGGAAAAAAAAAATTGCCTGTTGCCAAAGATGAAGTTGAGAGTTCAGAATAAAGAGGAAAAAAAATTATTGCTTGCACTAGCTTTGCAGTTTTCTTGATCACTTTGTAGTTAGTTAACTGTACAGATCATATATTTCTTCATGAGTTATTAATAATGTCACGAAAATCAATGATATAGCTTAGAGAGTTGCATTTTTTTTCATATGATCTATGATAATGTCAAGGTTGTTTATCAGAAACTTGTTGGATATAATTTACTTATCCTATGTATATATCTTCATTTACATATTATGCAGGGTAAAATGTTACCGGACAGGGGACAACGAGCATCGGAGGACCACAACCCTATGACCGAACAAACTTTCCATTTTCATTCCAACCCCGATGGTGTCTCGTGAAGCGGGATCCAGCAATCTAAAATCTGGTCCAACATCAACGCGCATGCATTCGGTTCTTCCTAAAGTTCCAACCGAATATGTGAACTTTGACAATGTTGTGGACAACTTGAATGAGAAGGGAGATTCAGAATCTGCCAATGTAATAGCTTCAAGGGCAGGAAAACGACGACGTGCAGAGAAGAGTACAACAGTTGGAAGAGATTTTGAAGTCAGATTTGCTTTTTTTGGATATATGCTAAAAAAAATTGGGAGTTGCTGGCCTTTTTGCCATCTACTTTACTGTTTTTTGTTGCAACAAATGACATTTTGACAGATTTTTAAATGTTGTTCCCACGTGTGCACAAGCCACACAACATTGGATTTTTGTGTAAATGCTTTTGAAATATTATTTTGTCCAGTGTAAAGGATTTAGGCATGTAAATTGTAAACATATTGTTATAAATGACAGCTTGGGTATGTATTTTGACATTGGCTTGCTTCAAATTATTCTAGGGTTGCATTATTTTTCTCCTTCCTTAATGAAGAAGAATGTGATGTTAGAGTTGATTACCTGTGAATACCCATATAATGAATGTAAAAATCAAGCACAAATATACAGTTATTGGCCTCTTTAGTAAGTTCATTTACCACTGCTATACTGTGCCATTTAAAAAGATTTACTGAGGGGGTGTTTGACATCCATTTTATTCAAAAAATGTGTTTTTGAATAATGATTGATGGAAGAATGTGTGGTTAAAAAGTAGGTAAAATTTTTAGGTTTATGTGTAATATTATTTTATTGATAAAATGTATGGTTGAAATGAAAAGGTCAAGTGCCATGGAGCTCTTGAAAGAAGCATTGATGACAGATTTTCCAAACATAAAACCAGTGAATTACACAAACTTCAAATTACAAACATAAATTCCAAATGGTTTGGAATTAACAAACAACCAGTAAATTACACTAACATAAATTCCAAACTAATGAGATTCACATACAACCATTGAATTACACAAACTTGACAACAACATAAATGGTTGAGTTTCAAGAATCTCCTCCATTTTGTTTCCCGTTATCCTTCTCCCCTTTTCCCTTGCGACAATCCAATAAGTAGTGGCTCGACTTCCGACAACCATGACAAATCCCTTTGTTCTTTTCCCCCATTAAAATCTGTTGATGCAGCCAAAAAAGAAAATGAAATCAGGACTTCTACCTAAAAATTCATATGGGCATATATTCATGTGTGGTCAGTCATGTAGTTGAGGAAATGAAGTACATAAATTTATCAAGCATGCTATAAAAATACTGCAAATACCTCCACTGGACAGATCGAAGATTAACAAATTTCCAAAATATGGCAAGAAAAATATTGCGAAGACCTTCCATAAAGATATAGCAGGATAAGAACATATTTAGTTTTATTCAAATAAATTTGGGTCGGCTGCACAAATTATTTTCCACAAGATTCATGTCACAAGACTAATTACAGCACACTCCATAACTAAAATAGATCCATAACTAAAATAGATCAAAGGCAAATGGAAAAAGGGCCCTTACAGCTACACATGAATGGAAAGAAAATGTTTATAGAAAGAAAAAATGCTTACAGCCACACAACATCAAGCACATATAGAATACAGAAAATAAAAAACTAAACTAGCCAAAAAAAAAAAAAAAGTTCATAGAAGACGAAATCTCAAGTCTGGGACAAAAAACTTACACCAATCTGATAATTTTGACAAAGATTCAAAGATTCCAGTCGGGTTTGGGAATTTCCCCCGCGATCTTCTCACCGATTGGAACAATTTGCTGATTTAGGGTTCTTGAGGGGATTTGGGAGAAATGGCTTCTCAGACATTACAAGTTGGGTTTGGGGAAGTTCTCAAATTGGGTTTGGCGTGTATGTATGTGTCTTTGCTTATTTGGCACCGAGTTGGCATATGGGAAATTAAATGGACGTATTTAACTGGCCACCTGGACTTCGCGTTATCCATATAGATGCGTCTACTAACGGTTTTAAATGGGTGAGTGATGGAGTTGGACGGAGTGAAGTTCAGTGGCTAGCAAGACAATTCCGAAAGTTCGATGAGTAATCCGTGACATAACCCAAAGTTAGTGGCCAATTAGACATTTAACTCGACTTTTGAATTGTAATCTATTAAATTCTGGTTGCATGTAATTTCCACATCTTATAAGGCCAACTGATACATTTATTCGACTTCTAATACCTTTTTCTCGACAAGGATACATTTATTCGACTTCTAATACCTTTTTCTCGACAAGGCTTGAGTTGTCCCCTCATCATATAATTAGGATAGAAAGATGGTGAGAGAAGAGATAATAGAGATGCGAGGTTTAGAGAGAGAATTGAGAGATATAATTGGGGTTTGGGATTAAAATTGTATATGGTAAATAAATTAATTTTATAATATTATTATTAAGAGGGTGTTTGGTAGTGATTAAAATTAGATTTTTAGTAGATTGTGATAGAAGTTTTTGAAATGTGTGTTGAAAAGTTGTGGGACCCATAAAAGATGTGGTTAATATTAATTGTTTGACTTTAAATTGGATTAAAATCAGATTTTAATCTGGATCAAACAGACTCTAATTAAAAGTTTGATTTAAGATCTGATTTTTGTATAAATAAATTTTAAATTTGATTTTTGAATTTTGATCTCTAAAATTCTGGTTGCATGTAATTTCTACGTGTTATTATGCCAACTGATACATTTATTCGAATTCTAATACCTTTTCTCGACCAGGCTTAAGTTGCCCCCTCGTCATATAACTTGACACGTAGTACCTCCACTAGACTAGGGTGTCTTTTTAATGTATTTCTAGTGAATAGTTTTACTACACTGCTGCTACATGGTTAGCATTGAATTGTAGTTTCAACTTCACATCCTAATACAATGAGTAATGTCATGTAGCAAGATTAGTGCTTAGTGGTAGTGAACTCCTCTTATTCAGTAAGGTTCAGTTCTTGGCAAGTCAACAAATTTTGTCTACCGTACATTAAATAAAGAAAATATGTATTTCTATATTTTTAAGTCCAAATTATAATTGGCAATTTCTAAATTTGCAATTCACAATTTCTTTAGTCAAAATTAAGTCCTAGTTAAATTGTATTATGAGCTTACATAGCTGTAATCAGAGTCAAAAAAATAGAGTTATTGAATCCTAATTAAAGTTAAAAGAGATGGGTTTGAAGTATAGTCCTTGAAGAAGTCCAAGATATAAAAAAAGATCACATATGATCGAGGGAATGCAATTAGAAGTCTAAAGAGAGTCAAAGAGCCGCACAAGTTATGTTCCAAATTCTTAGTTTCAACTTGCAATGCATATTTCACATAGAAAATATTGGAATTTGGACAAGACTACTTTAGAAGAATTGTATCCCTTTGAATTAGCTTGTCAATGCATTTTGAATCACCTCAATCAGACATCGAGAGAGAAAGTTATGATATAAATACTGATGACTATTCAGTTGCTACTCGCCTGGCGCTGGCCTGGTGCTTGAGCGAAACTCTTTTTTTCAATCCTTTTCATCCCAAATACTTTTCCCTATATGTATCCCACCCTATAAACGTCCAGAAGTATGTTGAATCATATTTATTCTATAGAGATCATTCATTTGAAGATCCAAAACATTCATTGATTTCAACATTCAATCACCACATTATTTGATCCATAAATTCTTCCAAAACATATTTTGTTGATCAAACCACATTGTTTCATATAAAACCATAGATCAAAACACACAAGATTTGTTGATCCAACACCAAACCATTTAATCCATCGGAGATAAATCGATACCAGGGATTGAGAGCTGTTGTAGAAGCACAAATTTAGGAGGACTAAGGTGAGATACAATGAGTCGGGATCTGACGTCAGGAGCACGATGTCCAAGAAGGCTAAGGTATAAACCAGGAGTCTAGATTTTTTTTAAAGAGTGCACCTCCAGTAGGATCAAGGGAGACTGCAGGAATTAAGGTCAAAAGTTCTATGGGATAGACGCGTTTGGGCTGTACCTTAAGTTTGCTTCGATTTATAGTGGATTATTGACTATCAAAGTGCCCAAAGTTTTAACCTAGTTGAGGTTTCTCCGTGATCATCTTTGGTGTTCTTTACTGCTTTAATTATTGATTGTGATATTCAAATTTAGGATAAATTGACTTGTTCAATCTAGTCGTCTAGAAATAATTAAAAATTGACTTGTTGCTTTTAATTGTGTAATTCCGCACGTGAGCCAAAATAATTTAAAACTTTCATATATCATAAAAGTAGACATAGTTTTAGTACTATATATGAATAATATGAGAAAAAAGAAATATATGATCAATTATGGAATAAATTCAAAGTGTGTACAGAGAGTATCTGAGGACAGTTGAATTCAAGAAGGTGAATGTGAAAAAAAGGGAGAGAATCGAAGTAGAAAATCTACTGGGTTTCTCGAGGGGAAAAATGTTTTACAAGAATGAATTAGGGGTTAATTTCATAAAAGAGAATTTGGCGTAACATAAATGAGTTCGATTCTAAAAAGGAAAATATGATTCTAAGGAAATAATATTAGAGCTGGAGTGTAAAAGAAACTAATTAAGTAGTTCAATAATATAAGGAGACATGGAGGACTAGGGTTAATGGCAGCCAAAGCTGCGTGCGTATTAAAAGAGAGAAAGAAAGCATGTGGCACGTATGCAAGTACGTGCACATGTACGTTGATTGTTCTACCATTGCGAAGTTGATTGCACACGGATAGAGAGGGAAAAGAGGCTATTGTGGTGAGTTCATCGTCGAATGGATAGAGAAGAAAAACTAGAAAAAGGTATGCTCGAGTTTGTTACGTTGAGCTTTCTACTTTTGTGTAAGGAGAAGTTGAAAGAGTGAGGAAAAATTTGTACTATGAGGTTTTCTTAGTTAATAAAGTCTTCTTCTCTTATGATTGTCACCACTGTTATTTTCTCTTTCTTCCTTTTTTCTTTCCTATCATTTTCCTTTTCTACCACATCCGTTGTACATTTAGTTCTAGCACAGAGTTGCAATGTTCCTAACTTTTTTCGTGTATATATATGTGTGTAAATCCATTTTATGTCAAGATAGACTAATGATTGTTAATTACCAATTATGCCCTATAAAATTCTATTTTCTTTTTGACTATATTACACATTTTCAGCCTCTGTTCTTTCTTTTCATCTCGTTGGATATTTTTTAATAGCGGCGACAAAAACGCCTCATCATTCACAACAAGGATTCCCTAGTTAGTCGGGGAATCAAGGCGGTGAAAGAGAACATTATTACATCCCATATTCGCTTCGCCTCTCATTTTGTTTATATTTCAATTTAAATACATGATGATAAATGAGTTCTGGATCTCGAAAAATCCTTGATGGAGGTGGTTGAATGGAATGACCACCCGTTCCGTTAAGATCGCTATTTCTAAACAAAAATTAATGCCTTCGCTAGAGAAATGATTATAAAATTCAAAAATCTCACAAAAACCCTCCGATGCTTGTAACTCTGAATTTGATGTTAACTAATCAGGTGATCATTTGTTTAGCATTGATTCAGAGGTAATTAACAAATAACATCCCCACATTTCACTACTATTGTGGAAAACATTATTATCCTTTTTCTTTTTTTTTTTGGCATTTTCACATTTTATTGCTCAAAAGATAATTTTCATCCATTTTCTCAATTAAAAATTGTGAAATGATGAATATACCATTCTCTTTAAACAAAACAAAATGAAAAAGAAAAAATAATTTAATTGCAATCATAGTCCCAATTTTTTTTTGAAAAAGTACAAATGAATCTCAAATAAATTATTAAAATGATAATTAGTACATAATGTTCTTACTTTTCACTATTATAGCGAAAAGTCCATACCTTGCATTTTTTGACATTTTCACCATTAATTACACATTTGATTGCTCAAATCATTATTTCTATCAATTTTCTCAATAAAAAGCTGTGAAATAAGGAATAACTCTTATTAAAAAACATTAAAGAAATCATTTTTTTTTTCATTTTTAATTTTTTAATAATTTATTTGGGGACTCGTTTGCACTTCTTAGTTTTTTTTTTTTAAATTTTATTAATTTCTTAATAAATTTAATTGAGACTCGTTTTCACTTTTTTAAAAAAAAAAATTTAATTTATGAATTTTTAATAATTTATTTGGGACTCATTTGTACTTTTTTTAAAAGTTGGGGCTATGATTGAATTAATTATTTAAATTTTTTATTTAAATATGAATATATATTCATCATTTCATAGCCCTTTATTCAGAAATTGGATGAAAATGGATAGAAATGATGATTTGCGCAATCAAATGTGTAATTAAGGATGAAAATGTCGAAAAAAGAAAGGTATGTACATTTTTTGCAATAATAGTGAAATGTGAGGACATTATGTGCTAATTACCCTTAGAATAATTTATTTGAGACTTATTTACTATTATTAAAAAATATTAGGATTATGGTTGTAATTAGTTTTTTTGTCTATTTATTTTTGTTTTATTTAAAGAAAATGGTATATTCGTCATTTCATAATTTTTAATTAAAAAAATAGATTTAAATTACATTTTAATGAAATGTGGAAATAAGGATGTAAATGTCAAAAAATGATTTATGAAATGAAATTAGTCTACTTGTCTTTGTCAAGTGTAGATTTTGTGTACTAGGACAAATTTTGCAGCAGCACATTCAAATCCAGAATTTTTACATCACAACATTGAAATCCAAGACTCCACCGATGATTTCTCTGAGATGCAGCCTTAAAGTAGCAGAAAAATTAATTCGTTCAAACCCCAAAAGAAAAAGCAAAACAGAGAAAAGAGCCTGCAGAAAAGAGAAAGAAACACAACAAAACACGTAAAGAAAAATAACTTAACATTCTTGATTCTCTCTCCGTGCCTACATTCTACACTCACTTCACTTCACAAGCTCCTTTTCCCCTCAAACACATTTTCATCATAGCCAGCTATGGCAACGGCGGCAGCTTTGTTAAAGGTGTTAGTGGTGGTGGCGCTGGTATTCTTGCTGTGCACCGCCACCAATTTCTCAGCCTCAATGGTGGCGGCAGCCACCTGGTGTGTGGCCAGGAGTGATGCGACCGATCAGGCTTTACAGATAGCTCTTGACTACGCATGCGGGGCAGGTGCGGACTGTGGACCCATTCAATCTTCTGGGCTGTGTTATCTTCCCAATACGTTTCAAGCACATGCCTCGTATGCCTACAACAGTTATTATCAGCGCAGGGGCAATGCCCCTGGCTCCTGTTCATTTGCTGGCACAGCCACCGTAGCCAAAACTGACCCAAGTTTGTAATCCCACCCTCTACATTTTTCACCTGATTTTTGCATTGGAAGTTTGTTATTTGAGTATTTTATTTGGTATTTTTATGTTCAGGCTATGGATCTTGTGTTTATCCATCATCTCCAAGGTATGTTTTATTTTATCGAATTAATATTTGTTTTTCTTAAGCTTTTAATACTTTTCCGGAAGCTGCTTATTTGCTTTTTAAATTACTGGCATAACTAGTTGTGAGACTGTTGATGCACTGTGATTTGGTCAAAAAACCCCACCAAAATCTTTAATAAAGAACATTCTATTCCATGGTTTTGCTGTATTATTCTTCTTGTTTATGACTTTGATGTGTCGAAATGGTGAATATGTAAATAATTTTCTAATTTCTATAAACAGCACTCTCTCTCTCTCTCTCTTTGGGCGAGAAGGGTGATTGTCACGTGGATGCACTTCTGGGTGTCTTTGTGCATGGTGGGACTTCTGGGCATAGGATTCACTATGCATTTGTTCATAGTTAGGACCACCGCTACCTATTGTATTCCTTGGTTTGTGTCATCTGCATTTCATAGCAATTTAAGTTAATGAAAATGGAGCCTTAAATTCAAAAAATAAAAGAAAAGAGGGCCTTGATAAGTGACAAACTTTTCATCTCGAGATACGTATATCTAGTTCAAATCCTTGTCACTTGATCACAAAAGCCATGAATGAGGCTTCATTATTACTAATTGGGTTCGTAGTGATTAGGAAGAATCAAGAAAGAAGAGAAGTGGGAGATCTGACGAACTCACAAATAGAATGGGTTGTTGACGTTGAGGGTCTTCAGTTATTCCAGTAGTGAGTTAGAACCAGAAGAGGATTCCTCGTTGCTTTTTGTCGTTCAATACCTATTCACAAAGCATTGATTTCAGATAGCTTGAATTATTATCTTTGGATTTATATGCCAATTATAGTGATATGAGTTTGACATGGATATTAACGATCAACTTTAGATTGAGCCTGGAATGAGTGACCATATATGAAAATGGATGCAATTAAGATGACCTACTGATAAATGAATGCTTTCAAAAGGACTAACACACTGGATTCCAAGAGCTTTCATTCTTAAAGACTGGCTTATTGATGGGTTTCTTCTCTAAAAAAACTGAAATTCCACATGGTCTTGCAGAAATGCAATATTGAATGCTTTCTTGAAGGCGTTTATTTAAGGCAAGGCTTGATGGTTTGATTATTACCTTTGTTATCTTCCATTTTCTAGGTAGTTGGGCAGACAAACAATTAAGGTATACAAATAGTAGACCAATACCTTTTATGGCCACTCTTCCATGGATGTAGATTCTTGTTGTTGAAACTACGAGAATGTGATTGTGGCCATTTCATTTTGTGATGAGATTATTGTATATCTTCACAAATCATTCAACAATAATGGGTGAAGTTTGTGCGGTTACCTGTAATTGATGCAAGTGCATACAATGCGGACTTGTAGGAAAACGATTGGTATACAAAGTTTTGTCTATCTTCAAGGACACTTGAAATGGATTCTTGCACCAATGCAAGACGTCTTTGGGAATCAGAATTTCATTTTAGTGGTATAATTATTATCCATTGGGTTAAAAGTTTGATCTAGTGTACTTTCCGAAGGAACTAGAAACAATCATTGAATGGACTCCAAAACTTTCCCCAGAAATACCAAGATGCACATAGAAGCTCATTAGAAGAGTGGTTAGGGTTTGAGTCCTTTGGACTCTACTTTGGAGAATGAAAGTTCCAACAAAATAAATAAAGACTGGCAGTAATTTCCTGCTTTCGTCTTTTATAATTTCTAGCTTTCAAGCAATCAATGATTGATCGAGTTACTTTCAATGTGTTTCAATTTTATGTTGCAAGCTTTCTTTAAATTGTAATCGGACTTTCTTTCGTCCCGAAATGACTGAGAGAAGGCGGAAGGTAGTCTAGCGGAACAGCCTATTGCCGCACGGTGTTCCTTTCTGTGCTAAGAAGAAAGGTATTTCGTGAAAGTTGGTATTAGAGCTGTGGCTCAAGACCTTTGATAAAAAACTATGGATCCAGATTCTTCGAACGCCACAGAGGTGGTAGATGTTCAAAAGAGGAATACGAAATAGCGCGTGGATGCGCTTGAGGTGACAAACACTAGGTTGTGCTATGCCATGGAGGGCATCGAAGAAAAGGTCGAGGCGGCAGAGACAAAAATTCAAGAATTACACATCCAACAGGATGAGAGCCAAAGGGCTAACGCAGCAATGACTAAAGCTGCTGCTATCATACATGATCTACAAGATAAAATGGAAGCGTTGAAAGCTCAATTGCTAGTGCTTCAACGCAGGTTGGCAATGTGCAAGCCATCGCACAAGAGCCTGTGCATAGGGTCAGAATTCAAGAATCGTATACTGACGAAGGGGCACGTGATGCTAAAGAAGTTGATAACTTCTTNGTGCAAGCCACCGTTCAAGAGTCTGTTCATTGACTCAAAATTCCAGAACCGTGTACCTACAGAGAGGCACGTGATGCAAAAGAAGTTGAGAACTTCTTGTTCGATATGGAACAATACTTTCTTGCGGCTTCGATCAAAGACGAAGCGAGAAATGTTACAACAGCTGCTATGTATCTTGGTGGGGATACAAAACTATGGTGGCGGACAAAGTATGTTGATATTCAGGCCAACATGGTCCAAATAGATTTTTGGGATCTTCTCAAGGAAGAGATCAGATCTCAGTTTTTCCCTGAAAATGTGGAATATGAGGCACGTTGGGCATTACGAGAACTGAAACATACAAGCTCTATCAGGGAGTATGTGAAAGACTTTCCAGGACATATGCTGAATATTTGAGATATGTTGAAAAATGATAAGCTATTCACCTTCATGGAAGGGTTGGAACCGTGGATACGCACGGAACTTAAGAGACAGAAGGTCATTGATTTGAGCGCGGCTATGGGAGCTGTCGAATGTCTAAGTGACTATCATCCGGAATCGAGAAAGGATCGACTTTCGAGAAATAGTCAATATGTTGGAGGTAGAAATAGACCTTATAGACCCAGCTCGAACTCAAATGAGGGAGAGCGTTACTCTCAGAACAAGGGAGGAGCCTATGAAGGCACCGTTAGAGTAACTTCAAAGGAAGCTACAACGGTAGTAGCAGTAACAACTAGAACAAAGTAAAAGCAACGGAGGGCAGATTGGATGTCGCTTCTAAATTGAAGTGCTTTTTATGTGAAGAACCACATTGGGTGGCGCAGTGTCCTAAATAACGGATGGTAAATGCATATTGTCAACTAGCAAGTGATGGATCGAGTTCAAAGCAAGATGCTTCACGAGCTAGCTATCATGGCGAGATCGACTCCGAAGAGGACGAGGATGTAGTTGGTGCATTCTCACATTGGTGTAATACGTTATCACATCGAGCTACTAAAATGGATGAAGTTCTCTCGAAAAAGCCGAAAATGGAAGAATCGAAGGCTCGCATTTATAGGGCGAAAGGCCTAATGTACATTGATATGAAGATCAATGGGAAACCAATCAGGGCTATGATAGATACCGATGCTACCCACAACTACCTCGCAAGTTTCGAAGTAAAGTGGCTCGAACTTGTTCTGGAAAGAG
>CAIGRF010028998.1:8810-19862 GCA_903798235.1 Fraxinus ornus
ACGAAGCAACGACGTTGTGCAGCCCCTCGCGCTCATTGGTGTCAATATAGGAAGAAGTAGTGGCTCTGGCGTAGATTTGTCTGATGGTGAGAGAAAGACTTGCGGTGGCTCTTGTGGTGGTGTGAATATTGGGAAAAGAGGTGGCTCCGACCAGGAAGACATCCAGAACTGGATTACAAGTCGTGCTAATACGTTAAAAAAAAAAAAAAAATTCTTGTGAATTTTCTTTTTTTTTTTTTACATAAATTTTTTTTTCTACTAAAGAAAATTAATGGGCTGGGGGTTGGATCGGGCTACAGCCCGATCAGCCCTCCCTAAATCCGTCCCTGGCTCCGATGTAGATTCATCCGTTTCACGCAACGGCGGCTCACCGATGTGCACGTTTTTGGGGTGTTTTCGAGTGGTTTGGGGTTGATAGTAGTTTAGATATGAGATGGGAGCTTTATTTTCATGTGGTTTGGGGGTGATTTGTGATCGCTGATGCGCGAGCAAGCAGAGACGATGGTGGTTTTGCACGAGTTCATATGACAGTGTAGTGGTGGTACTGTGTGCAGTGGTGGTGCATGTTCGTGCAAAATTCGCAAGCGTGCGAGATCGTTGACAAGTAATAGAATTGATAAGTTAAGAGTTATCGTCCCACATGAAATAAATTCAATTCAGATTTACTAGCTATTTATGGGATTCGAATTGTGTAAACAAAATAAAGTTTGATTTTGTTTTATGTTAAATTAATCTAAAAAAGCGGTAAATTAGAATTTTTATAAATTTATGGATTATTTTATTGGATTTCGAATGCACATATTAATATCTATTTCAATTCTCAATTACATAGCTAGTATTATTCATGCATTCTCTACAATTGATAATTCTATTGCAATTAATTCTCTTTTTCAAGACAAATTAAATCTATTTTAGTCACGACCCGAATCTCTTCTAAGTCCGAATTCGAATGAATAGAACGAATTCAATTCCATGATTATCTCAAATATTGCACACGTGATAAACATTATTCCTAAAATCCATTGCACGTATGTTAATTAAGCAGTGTTCTAGACCTATTGTGAGTCTCACATCACTACAAAAAGAAAATATATATTTAATTGGTGATCAAGCAATCGAATAGTAAAATTACTCATGCAAGATTAATCAAGAAAATCGAGAATTTAACTAACTACTTGTCTTAAATTAAAAATAAATAATAAAAAGGTTTCATTCTCATCCAATACACGAGAAGAATTAGCCTAGCATGTTGTTATGTAAATTACAAAAGAAGATTTGGAAAAAATCACTCGGAATGGAAAACAATAATTGGAATGTGAAAAATCAATTTCTTCTTCGTTAATCTTCAACTCGAACTTTGAATTTTCAATCTCTTGTGTTAATTGCCTTTGAATCTTGTGCTAGCCTCCTTTTGTGGTGAAAAATAGGATTTTGATATGTTGTTCTCCCGTTCTCGCCGCCTCTTGTAGGTTAAATAGTAGATTGAATTTGATTTTCATAAGAATTTGAATCGAATGGGCTGTTTAGACCCAAAAATGGCATGTGCGTGAGCAAGTTCCCTTCGGTTCGTCTCTGAGTAGCACTCAGTATTTTGGTCATAAGGTTCTCTACAAATATCTTATTAAGGTGATTCAATATATGTTGGAAAGATAATTCAAAAGGCTAGAGTTCTTCTAGAAGTACAATTTTCCCAATTCGAACGTTTGTTATCTGAAAAATGAATCTCAAGTTGAGGTTACAAATCGAGAGCATAACTTTTCGACTGTAAATTAATTTGTGAAAATACTTCCACTATACTTCACTCATTTGACTCCCAATTACGTCGACTTGGTACTATATAATTTTCAATCATCGTTTTGTAGTCCCAGTCAACTATTGAATGTTTACACTTTGATCCCTAAACTTTGAATTTCCTTCGTTTTCGTACGTTTTTCGTTCATTAATTTCAAATTCACCAATTTGCATTGAGTTCAACCTAACAAACATAAGTAACACACAATTAAGCTATAACTCATCCAAATAACTAACAAATACTCTAATTTAGCCCCTGTTTGATACACATTAAAATTTTCATTTTCATTCTTCTACTCATTCTCAACCACACATTCTTTAATAAAAAAATATTTTCCATCACATCAATAACTTTTCCTTCTTTTTCAACCACACATTCTCCATTAATCTACTATTCCAAAATACATTCTTCCAAAATAATGTGGCTCAAACACACCCTTAATGGCCTAGATAAATTTACAAAATACACTTGTCAACAACCATTGCAACAACTAGGTCCTTTCTTTTTTCCCTCGCTCACGCAAATATTTTTATTTTTTCCTCTCTCTTTTTGTCATTTGTGGTGTTGTTTGTCTTGTTCAATCTTGTCATTACAATGAGTTCAAAACAGTCTTCTTCTTCTTCTTTTATCTCTTTTATCAACAAACACGATCATAACTCATTAGTCATCCTAAATCAAGAAAACAACACAAAATCAATAAATTTTTTTGACTAAAATAACTAACAAAAGCTCAGAAGCAGGGCTGGCCCTGGCCCAAGGCAACCTAAGCCATTGCATTAGGCCTCAAAAAATTAAAAGCCCAAAAACTCAACTAAAAACTCCTTTCTTTTTTGAGTTGGATCATTTATTCCATTTAAAAGACATGACTAAATAACACAGACTAAATAAGATGCCTAAAACACTTGGACACTTAGGGGTTGTTCTCTTCGTGTTTCAGTTTTGTGTTTTGAGTTTTGAATTCGTTTTGTGTTTTGTGTTTTGATTGTCTGTTTTGAAATTTCTGAAAATTCGTTCTTTTTGCCATTCTGAAAAATTGTTTTCGAAAATATAAAAATGGAAAACGCGTTTACTATGAAATTTTGAGAATTTTTTTTAATAATATTTTATTCAATTAATTTTAATAATTTAGTATTAATATAGTATTAAATAATATATAAATTTTGAAATTGGCAAGTCCTTGTTTTTGTCCTTATATGTAACTTTTGACAAGAATTAACTAGTATCAAGTCACAATCAAACCTAATCAAGTTACAAAAAAGGGGAGCACTAATCTCATGTTGACATGGTAATAAATATTTTGAAATCAATCATATCGAGTTCATGTTAGTTCTCACAATTCTTGCCAAATACAATTTTGATCATCTAAACACGATGACTATCATTACTCATTAGTTTGTCTGGTGCACGCATTCCGTATTTTGTTTTGATTCGATTGTAAATATTAACACATAATAAAATATATAAATACAAAACATAGGTAGGAAATCGAGATTAGAGAAAAGTATCACGAGGGAAGTAACTACTCCTAAACCTGACTCGGACCCTTTCACTGCTCGAGCACAAGAATTAATCAAAAACATCGCTCAAGGTAGTTTGGCAGACTTGAGATTAATTTTTTCCTTGAATTTTTTTTTTCTTTTTACATATGTGTCCTTATCAGATAACTGGAATCCATTAGAAAAGAACAAAAGAGAACATCTTCTTTAGTGGAAAGAAACAAAGTAAAAATTCAACACAACTGTTATGAAAAGCTCGGGGCGAGTTGCTAGTTGGACTTAAGGGGCTTCTCGGGCTGACACTGTATTGAGATGGTCTTTTGAAACCGCAACCCACAAGCCATATGATTGAACCTGAATAATCAAAGATTACATCTATGTAATGCTCATTTTTTACCAAAGTAAACAAGAGAGTGATTAAAAGTTTAGCATACCTCAACTATTTTTAACAGAATCTTTTTACATTTGGAAGCAACCACAAATTATACTTCTAAAAGATCAATATGTTCATCTCAAAAAAGCCTGACAAGTCTTGCCATTTATAATAAAAGCATTCTGGAGAAAGAATATACCCACTAATCGCTTCAAGAAATCGCAAAACATTTGGGCTCTGACTCTCTCCCAACAACTGCATTCAAAACAATTTCAGTAAAATTTAGATACCAACCGAACTCTTGCCATCCATCTTATATAAGAAAAATAAGAAAATAACAAAGAAGGCACCGACTCTTCTACATGCTTGAACAACATCTGATTCTGGTACAAACAAATAATTACCTAGTCCACAGGCGTGCATAAAGAGAGGGGACCAAAAAAGTTGAGAAAATTAACCTTATTACATAACCATTCTGTCCAAGATGGTGCTTTGCATAGAGGGGAAACAAGAATTAAACCCATAACACGACGTGCGTATTTTATATGTGTTAAAGTGGTATATAACTTCAGCAAAAATCGACATGTGAATTACCAAGATACAATCATTCAGTTGGTGGAACTTAAGGAAACTTACAGCAAACAGGGAACTTAAGGAAAACTTACAGCAAACAGAATCTCAGCAATCTGATATGTTAAATCATCAACGGATAAAATAGGTTCATCGGGGCTGATTACAGCCACCATCTCAGCTTCTATCATTAAGTCCAAATCCCTTCAATCCATAGGCCAAAACCAATGAACAAGGAAATATAACTATACATTAATTATGCCTCAGCCATTCACTTTTCCCAAATCACCAAACAAGAAAAATCAACAAATCAAATCAAGAATAGAACACTCGAAACATATGGATTAGAAATTTGGATTAGAAATCCCCATTTTCCAGCTCCACTTCACCCGGATAAACGTATAAAATCCCCGCAAAATGCCGAGAACCCAAAAAAATCCCACCCAACACCGTTAAAAAACTGACTCTTAGAAGACGTACTCCAATTTTACCGCCATGACTACCAGTCCGACCTTCTTCTCTTCACTTCTCAACACTTCCTCCAAAATAAAAATCCCAAAAACCCCTTTGGCCAAAATTAGTTTTTGTTCAAGGAAAAATTCATTTCCCAACTGAATTGGGGAAAAATCCATTTCATTGAATGATTTAAGTAGAATTTAGCACAAATATGAAAAATTATCTCATCATTTTTCGTCAATACATGCAGTTCATTACTAAATCTACCAGAAATTAACACAAATAGCAAAAATCATCTCTTCCTTTTACATTTTCAAGAGTCAAGACAGTACCTATTGAAACACCCAAAAAGAGTGAAGTCGGCGGGCCTCTTCCGCCTGGCTTCAGGTCCGGCCCCGTCGTCGGCATCGAGAAGAGAGAAGTCGACGGGGGCAAAGAAGAGATGGGACTTTGAAGAGAGAAGTCAGGGACAAAAGCTCAAAACGGGCGTTTCGCGTGTTTCCAATTTTTACTGTGTTTTACACAGAAAACGTCCAAAACGAGTTTTTGCTTGTTTTGCGTTTTTAGTACAATTTTTTTTTCTGTTTTTGAAAATGTGTTTTCGAAAATAGGAAAGTGAACGCATTTTCACTGTTTTGAAAAATTGAAAACAGAAAACGACAAAGAGAATAGGGTCTTATATTCTTAATGAACTTATTTTTTTTTTTGAAAAAAAAAAAAAAAATCTCCCATAGGTTTTTAGTAAGTTTATAATTTTTTTATTAAAAAAAATTAAAAATTAAGTTTTATTGAAAGTTAAAAATAAGTTATTTATTTTAAAAGGGACCCATTTAATTTTTCAAAAATAATATAAAAAAAATCAATTTGAATAAAACATGAATGATACTATCAGTATGCTTATAATAAATTAGATTTAAGAGTTTCGTAATAATTTTTCGTCTAGAGCCTCGAATATCTTAGGGTCGGCCTCGCTCAGAAGCAAGCACACTTATACTTAATTACATGAAAGTGCATTAAAATCAAGAAAAAAATATTTAACACCACACAAACCATACAAGAATATTTCTATCTTGTATACAAATTTATGTAATTAATTACTACGAGCATTAACATATATTTAACCCTCGATCTCAAGATTAATAACAATAAGTAATAATATTCAACATGAAATAAGAGAGAAGTGTCCGTTTTAACTTTGAAACATGGTTCATTCGTTCGTACAGTCTAATTTCTGTACCACCGACCTGTTTGATGAAATTAAACAAACGTTGTTTTCAGTCTGACCATTTCAAGTTAGATTTTGTGTCCCTCTTCTCTTAATAAAATAATAATTAATATCCCACCCAATCCTTACCAATTTTGATTACGTCGCAAGTGATGCAAAGCGCAAGCAATTAATGGCTCATATTCAAGGTAAACAATAACAGTCAAAGAAACTACGAGAGTCGTATAATAAAAACTTCATTTTTATATTGAAAATATAAAATATATTCAACCTTCAAAAATTTCATCTAAAAATTTAAATTTAAATTTATTTTTATTTTATCTTCAACATTTTTCGTCATGTGCGTGCCCTAATTCATTATTTTTCATCAATAATTTGACGAAGGGACTTTTATAATTAGGTAGAACTGAAACTTGTACGCACCATCTTTGTTTGTGTTAATTTTAACTTATCTAAAAGCTATAAACAAATAATGCTACTATTTTATATCAAATCTTGTGCCAAACTAAAAATCGATATCGAATCATTACACAAATCTTACACCAAATGAACAGTGTTTAATCATTTTTTTTCTTTTTTTTTTATCCTTAACAATTTATTTTTTTGAAAAATTATTTCTTTATTTATTTTACAACTACATAAATAATTACGTTAAAATAACGAAAATATTAAATTCATTAATAAGCCCTGTTTGGTACACATTTTTATTCTTCTACTTATTTTCAACCACACATTTTTCAATAAAATAATATTTTTCGTAATATCAATAATTTTTCTTTCTTTTTCAACCACACATTCTCCATCAATTTATTATTCCAGAATACATTAAATAATAGTGTTTGTTATAGTTTAACTTTTTTGTATTCCTATTTTAATTAATTCATTAACCATTATTTTTTACATTATTAAAATTTATATAAATGCACATAATAATAAAAATTTATTGTATTAAAAAATATATAACAAAAATACTCTTAATCAAATTGTTTTGAAAATTAATAAAGTGTAAAATTGACTTTGCACCATTTGGTGCAAAATGGTGCAAAGTGTATATATGTCAACACTATTCACTTTGCTTATTTGGTGCAACATTGTTCACTTTACACAAAAATCGTGCAAAGTTTGGTACTACATTGGAGACATATTTTTACCATTTTTGGTGTATTTTGGTATTTCTGGTGTCTCCTTTACCCACCATTTATCAACACTTTGACATTTAATCTTTGAGCACTTGAAGATTATCTATAATTTTCTTCTATGATTTTGAGGTCATTTTTGTTGTATATGTAATGAAGCTGGATTTTAGGCCACTTGGAAGGGTTGCAACATCTTTTAGTAAGAGTATTTAGAAATGAACAAGTTCGGTCTGAATGGTTTGAGACAAATTTTCATATCAAATCACTTAAAATGGTTTGAAATTTTTCTAAACCAAATCAAACCACTTCGATTTCTAAACCAAACCAACCCAAACCATTTTTTTCGATTTGGTTCGATTTAAAACTACGGTTTAACAAAGAAAAAATGAATATATATCAAATAAGTTAAATCATAAATATTAGTCTAAAATTTTACATTAAAACATAAACAATATCATTAAAAAAATTACAAATCAAAGTTATATAATTATAATCGTTATAATGTAACAACATGATAGAAATATTGTAAACTATTAATCGATACTAATTGGCCTACATTTGCAATTGTAATACAGGACTTGTAAAAATTGAAACCTAAATCAAACACGGTTCGAAAATGTAAATTGAACAAATAGAATTTCACTTTAGATTGAAATTATTAAAAACATCAATCTTCAACAATTTCACCTTAAAAAGTTTAAAAATTTTACTAAAAAAATGGGGTACGTTTATTTTTTGACCTTCTTTATTACGGACATATGTGTCAAATTAAATATTTTTACCCAAATATTTTTATAATTGAATGAAAACAAAGCTTGAAATCAATATTTTTATTTATTTACCTTCTTTTTGCATTAAAGTAATGATTCTTAGACGTCACCATTCATTAACATTTTGACATTTCTCAAAATTTAATGACCAAGTTGACATTTTGACTTCTGACATTTGAAAATTTTGACTATATCATATGTGCCCTTTTGACCTTATTATTATTCAACCTATATAAGCCCTTTCATGCATTCATTCTTATACACAATTTATACATACAAACAAGTTCATCACAATATTAAATAGTTCACAAAAAACTTGCAGAATGACTGCTACTTCAGATAAAAGTAGGATTCACAAGAACACACCCCAGAAGAAATACAAAGGCATTCGATGCCGAAAATGGGGCAAATGGGTATCCGAAATTAGAGTTCCCGGCTCGCAAGAACGTCTCTGGTTAGGCTCTTATGCGACCCCTGAAGCTGCAGCAATAGCACATGATGTTGCTTTTTATTATCTACGAGGAATTTCATCATCGGAAAAACTCAACTTCCCTTTAATGTTGCCGGCTGGGGCCTGGACAACGATGTCTCCCTGGTCGGTACAAAAGAAGGCCTCAGATGCTGGCATGGCCATTGATGCCCAATTATCTTTGCAGATGGCAAAAGTGAATGAAGATTATAACATGAATTTATTGAAGAATGAAAATTGGGAAACATCTTGGGAGGAGAGTACTGATAAATCCTATGAGGGTGAAGCTTTGAGCATTTCAGTTGAAGATTATCTATAGGTTTCTGGGATTCTTCAAACTCTTTCTAATTTTAGGTAAATGTTGGTGTATATGTGTTTCGAGTAGTACTTTCTACAAGTCTGTCGAGAAGGGTTCAAACTTTACTCTTCAACTCAACTTGAAACGAGGGAATGGTTTGATCAGCCTAATTCGCAAAGCTTTTTAGGGGTTCAATCATCCACTTCTGTTCAAGGTGTGCATAAGATTGCTCAATGAGTAGCTCGATCAGTGTAATTTAAACTTTTAATATGAAGTGCTGAAATAGTATGGTCTTTGCATATAGGTGGCTTACCAAAAACAATCATTGCAATTCTTATCTTCACATCCATTTTCATACCTTAACCAAACTGATTACATTTTAGATACAACAACCAATCAGTACTCCTCGTTGATGAAGCGTTCACAGAATAATAATAATACACGAAAGAACAACAACAGAAGTTGAGGGTAATTTTGTCCAATGCATTTTCAACGGTACAATGATGGGAAATTGAAAATAAAGCAACTAACTTTTGTACTTTTCATTGATTCTTTCACCGTAGAATAATAAGATTTGAAAAAAAAATGTCATTATAATGTGCTCCAAACGGGGGCTTTAATTCTCGTCCATGGAAGATTCATGATTTTGTTGTCCTTCTTCAAGTTACAAGTAATGATCATATAATGTCGATCAGAAGATAATGGAAGACAGCAAATGTAATTCAAGAAACATCAGTTCGCCCTCCTTACCTTAGAGTGCACAAAAATGTATAGCCATTATACAGTCTACTTCCACCCATATATGCCTCTTAACAAACTTTACAAATCTCTAGGCCTGTTAATATTGCTCTTAATTCTGCTTCAAGATTAGTGCAATAACCCTAAGATTCAAAGAATGCAAAATCGAGTTTACCTCTATGGTCCTGAAGGATAAACCTCAAGTGTTAGGCTTCCTTCTTCTTTGGTGTTCCCTTATCTGATACGTGTACAAACAATCTTGTTGCTGCACCAGATTAAAGTGGAGAAGTGGATGGTGCTGGAAATGGATATGATCTCTTGCAATAAAACTGATTGGACCAAGTCTTTACTGATTAGTTGATTGTTATTGACTAGTCTATTTTTTTCTGTTTGTTTGTTCCATTTAATAAACTGCTTATCTTTAACTTTGGTAGGATAAGTTCTGTTTCCTAATTTTTAGCATTATTTGTTATTCCTTCTAGCACTGTAAGGCTACTATAAATAGCCGTAGTCGTCTTCCATAAAAAGTGGGCATTAACAGTTCAGTTATTCTACTCATCTTTCCTATCTCTGCTCTGTTATCTTCTACCTTTCTTCTCTGACTAAATTTAAACATATCAGTATCTTCGTTAGTCCAAACCGCACACAACTGAAGAGGTTCCATTGTATTTAGGACGCATATTTGAATTGCCTGGTGCATCACTGAATTGCTAGCTAGGGCAAATAACGTATTAAGAAAAATAACGTGTCTTGGAGCCATGTTCGTATTTTCAAGCTTTTGCAGAGTTATTACACCAACACATTATACTTCTTACCATACAGTAGCATATTGACAGCAAGTTCCGTCTACGAAGAAATTAAGAAAAAGTAACTAAATAATTGTACAATCCAAGTTCTATCAAATACTAATGAAAAGAAAATGAAAAAAAAAAAAATCAATAATAATAGTAAAAAACATGGAAACTTTACCAGAGGAGGAGAAAATTTGGAAATGGAATCACCGTGATTCTTTTTCCCCATATGCACAGAGGTATTATTCTGAGGTTTTTTTTTTTAACAAAATGATTAAAAAATGTGGGAGTGTACAGTGGACATTATGCCACTTTTCTTGGGACATAAATTAGCAGAATTTAAAGAAATCTATGCCAATGACCTGATCCACGTTTCCTTAATTTTCTCAAGCAGACAGAAACAGTTATCTTATTTAGTTTCATGGAATCTGATCCAATTCATAATCACTAAATTAGGATCTAAACGTTAGCCATAAATTTATGTTAGTGTACTGCCCGATTTTACTTTCCTAATTAACCACAGAACAAAATCTTTGGTGATAAGATTAAATAAATTAACACTGAGTGAAACTATTTTTATGGTACAATATTGCTTAGTAAGAAATGAGAAATCAAGATATGATTGACCAGCTTCCTATACACAATAAAGATTTGGAGAACTGGCTTCCCATAACAGCTTCACACAGAGCAAAATGGTGGTGCTCCGCCTCTTCACAATATCACGGCCACCGTTGGTGCTGGTGTAAGTGTTATGCCCTAGGTCCAATCAACTTTGGACATAAGCACTTTTAATGTATATGTAACTGATGCATATTTTGGCAATATCTATTATCTAATCAAATTAATATTCTAATTAATTAAATAATAGAATCTGTAGATTCAAGTTTTGGTGATTTGTTAATCACAAGGAGTTGTGATTGTGAGATACAAATTACTTA
>CAIGRF010029031.1:0-11727 GCA_903798235.1 Fraxinus ornus
GGTCATTTACTTAGCTGCATACTCCTATATCCCTTTTATTACTGTTTTTCTGAACAAGTTCCTGGATAACAAGCCTAAAGTTTATTCTTATTGATGATAGTGACATTATTGATTATAGTGACAATATTGATGCTAGTACGATATCAATTATGACCTTGATACAGAGCTAAAACTACTAACTATGATTAATGCATTAACTATGAATATGATGCCGGAAATAGATTCATGCGCTGCGTACGATTATTTTTACATACATGTTAGCCCACAACTTCGTCCAAAACTAAATTTAAATAAATAAACATGACCCCTCTTCTAATAGTTGAAGCTGTTAAACAACATAATTCAATAAATAAACATGACCTCTCTTCTAATAGTTGAAGCTTTTAAACAACATAATTCAACACAACTATAAAGTCTCTGGCAAAAAAGCCCAGAAAATATTTTCCAATATGAACAAGTTAGCGCATAGCTTATCTTAACCATTCAATCTGAAGCAATTGCTATAATATTTGCACCAAGACACTTGAACTGAATGCAATTTCCATTAGTGAATGGTTTATAATTAGTTTTTTAAAGTCGATTTACAGCTGTATGAAATTAAATCTACACTGGCCCAAAAATGACCCCTGCATCATCTTCATAATTACAGCATCTTACAATATCAATAAATATGATCACCATAATACTTGTGGTCTGCCAATAACTGAATAGGCATTTCAGCCCCCAATGCCCTACTACTCCTTGTGTCGGGAGGATCTGTCTTTCCTATGTCCACCAAGAATACGGGAAATCTGAAGACCTCTACTGAATGCTTGGTTGAACAACATTCGAGTTTGGAATTCTGAAACGAAAGGAAACCATGCAAGAAAAGCAACGGGCGTGAATAGAAGCAAACCCATCAAAATTTCATAGCCACGAGCTAACGTTCGTACAGATCCCCAGAATCCAGCTCTTCGAACAATAGGCTTACATGCTTGGGCAATCTGGAAGGAATCAGGAGCAGACAATCAGGAATCACGGAAAATGAACTTAACTAAAATGCGATTTTCCTTCCATAAATAGAAAGAATCATTGCATTTACAGTTGGGACTATGTTCAGATATCTCCTATTCGGTAAGCACTAAGAAATCGATTTATGGAGCAATCATGGCATCTTGGAACTAGTGGTGTAATTCTCAAATGTTAAGAATATAATGTTTGAAGTGGGAGGAGATTTCGTCCAATTAACTCAAATATCTACAAAGTGCAAGGGGGGGATAAAAACATCACTCACCAGAAGTAAACCCCAACCAGTCGGCATGAAGGCAAGTATGCAAACAACAATGTCCTGCGGTGTCATGTGAGGGAGTGCAATCAAAATAGCCAGGATAGAGACAAAAGTGACAAAGATCAGACCCTTGATAAGCCGGAACACAAGTTGAAAATTTGCACTGAATTTCCTTCGTCCAACTGAAATTGTCTGGGGTAGAAAATATAGAAAAGTTATAAAATCATGAATTTGAGTACCACATGAGCTTAAGGTAGTAAAATATCAGGAGGAAAAAACAGAATCATAACTGAGCTACCATAGCACTTGCTCTAACAAAATGTATCCTGAAATGGATACATTTTTATTCAATCCACACATTCTTCAAATATAAAAGGAGAACGATGAGAAAAACTTAAAAATTTCTCAAGAACCTGCCGACAGACATTCTGAGAAAATAGATGAAAGGAACTCATTTTGAAATTTTACTCAAACTCAGTTATTAACAATTCGAAGAGAGATGCATAATCGGATCAATTGCTGAAAAGTTTCAATTACCAACACAAATTATTACCGTATCTATCTACTTATGGTTAAGGGGGAAATGAAGTTCTATTGATCAATCTATATTAAAAAATGATTAATGAATAGGGAAGAATCATCCTCACCTTCATAACAAAAAGAACTAGCACAATCACCAGCCACGATATTCCATATACCTGGAAACCATGCAGGTATTTATCAACAGGCATAGATGAATCGAATATAACATAATTTAAAGAGGATAAATTCAAGAAGATGAAGGAAATACAAGCCACAGCATACCAGAAAGCTTTTGGTATTCTTTGTAATGTTTAAGTGATAAACAAGCCCATACTGATAAATGAAAAATCGAAGTGCTAATATTATTTCAGTAATGATACCACGTGCCCCACAATGACGTAGATGGTCTTGTTCTTCTTCCCACCATGATTCCCAACTTTTTTCTGAAGGGACGCCAATACCTCCTCTGTTGCCTATCCACTTGTTCCAATCAGTCCAATCGTCAACTATCTTTTGCCACTCAAAACCAGAAGGATTGAAGAGAAAGGGAGCGAAAAGCCAGGTGCCAACCATAAACCACATTGATACAGTGATTAAGATATATGCAACAGCACCTCTATAGGTCTGACCAAAAATTTGATAAACAAGAAGCAGTATCATCAATTCAAGCCCCTTGACAAAATGGCTACGAGAGTAGAGGCGATAATTATCAGCAAATTTGGCATGAAACACCACAAATCCACGACCAGTCGGCCTATATTTTGCACCACCATGAAGTAATGTCCTACCATAATAATGGGTCTTTGTTCCAAGAGAAAAAGTGAAAAACACTGGTGCCAATTGTAACTGCATCAGTATGAATTCACTCAATGCTGTCCGAAAACCCTTTTCCAATCCTATTTCCATCATCATGGGGAGGGCCATCAAAAATCCAATTTGTACAAAAGACTGAGAAGCAAGAGCAACTTGGAGAGGCTTATTGTCTCGAATTGCTGGTTGGTTACTTAACCCTTCTTCAAGACCACTAAGGACAAGATAAAGGCGTCCATAAAGAAATACATACACAGTGAGCACAGTAATCTGCCACAAGAAACACGTGAGATGAAAATACCATACGAAATCAGAATTCAACTATAAGAGTGAGATCGCGATCAAATACCAAGGTACTGAAGTAGAAACCAGTCGTCGTGAAATAGCACGACAACATTCGGAAGAAATCAAAACGATGCCCTAGTCGATATAAATCACGACTCAATGTCTGTTCTCCATTGCCATTGGCTATTTTTGCCTCGAATAAAGAAATCTGATTAAGACCAACATCCCTCCCTTTGCCAACTTGTATATATTCATGATGGGTTACATTGCCTTCACGAAGTGTAGAATTAAAGCCTGCATTTGAAGTTACGTTAGAGACTAGCATTCAAACTTTTCTCAGTCACGCAGAAAAATTATAAAAGTTGAAATATAACCAAAGAATGAGCATACCGGCAAATATGTCTTCGCTGAGGTTGATAACCTTGGAGGCTTTACTGACCCCACCTCTTGTAAGGTGGAATAGTCTATCAAAAACATCCGGATGACCATAGTGAAACCGAACCCTGTATGAGCAAAGAGAATGTAAATTAATGGAAGTTTACTCCATTGAGAAATGAAGGCCGTATATCAAAAAAAAAAATAGTGCAGCTTTAGCAAATGCCCATGCCCATGCCCAAAAACAAGGATAAATCTAGAAATGAAGCAGAAGTTCATCCCAACCTATATGTGGAACGGACTTACTTAAACTTCAGATGCTACAATGTGAGCCCGATCATCTTGATTCATGAGGACATAAAATTATGATTATAATCAACCATAGCAACATTACGCCTGATATATATACCATGAGGAAAACTTGCAAGTGCTTGTGCAAAATTTATTTAGCAGAAAGAACTCGATTTCACTTTATTCATTCCTTGATCTATCAGGAAAGCATCATATATAATTTTATCACCTCCAGAAAATGAAATCAAGGATAACTGCAAAATATTCAAAACAAATTCATCTGGAAAGCAATTTTGGGCACAACACTGGCAGAACAGTAAATTTTTGGATATAATAATTTTGCTCGAGAAATAAATTTATATTGCAGTACAATTACAAAGTCCAAGTAGTGAAAGCTTCAAGAAATATGACATCTAGAAAATCATCGTACAAAATTTATATGGACAGGTGGGGATACAAGAATAGACAAATTAAAATAAGAATATATGCCAACAAGTGGAGATAGCACCTAATCTATAATATATTAAAATATCACATCAAGTGAGAATCATTTTTTTGACGATTTTAAACCTACTATAATTCAATTATTTCAATAATACCTTACTTTTCATTTTTCAATATGCAATAAATACTACAAAATCCTAATCATTTATGAATTTCGTGTTACTAATTCAGTAATTCTCAATTAATTAACATTTACATTAATCTAGACTAAATAAATCTTGATCTACGTGAATCTAGAATTATTATAAATGATTTTATTTCTATTTAGGAATTTTAATGGGTGTTTAAATTCATGTATTAACAATTAATTCTTATATACCAAATGTAGCATAAAAAGGTTGCTCATTTGTGGTATTTTATCATCAAAAAAAATTTGAATCATAGAAGTTGAGTTTTGAGAGTACAATTTTCTTCTCTTAAATTTCTATCCTAAATTTCATTTTCTTAAATTCGTTTGAAACGCATCAAATCATCCCAACAAATTGGTATCAAATATTACTTTTACATTACTTGTAAAGAATTTCAAAATAACGTGCAATGCATGTTCAACTTTGACCAGTTATAGTAAAATACGGAGATGCCAAATGACATGGTTCGAGACTGTCCTCCACAAGCCTAAAGAAGTTCACATCCACGATTAAGATGTAAATTAAGAGGCAGCTTAGTCCAGTCATTAATCCAATCAGAGACACTATACTAGAAGACTCTGTGCATGACATAATATCATAATATTGCAACCAAAACTAACAGGAAACTGCAGTACAGACAAAGGCATAGTGGAAAATATATCTCTAGCATCTGCATTGAGACACATGATGCACACAAATTTGAGGGAAGGGGAGTTGGTGGAAATATTAGAGGTTTATTTACAGCTATAGTTTCCATGTATAACTCGCATAGATTCAGGAATTTATTTCGATTGTACATCTAATTTATTTTTTCCTTGTATATCTATGTAATATTCTATAAATTAAGGCAATCCATACTGGAATAACTTTCAGCAAAATTGGTAGGAAAAAGAAGTCTTACTTCAGAGGATTGGCCAATAGTCTCTGACCAATGGTGACAAAACTTGTCTCTTGATTTGACATAAACCAAGCAAGAGATGAAACACTGCATCAGATAGCAAGGGTATGAACTGGTGTATACAATTTGAGCCGGGACATGCAATATATCACAAAGTGAATACCTTCCAGTAAATATATGTTCCCTCAGTCCAAGTATCGATGGGTATGTCACGCCATCATGCTTTTTAAGAAATTCTTCAAGCAAGTTTCTCATTTTCAAAGCTTCTTCCATGTAGTTATCCTACAGATGGATATTTCATGTCAGAACCCAGAAAGAGAGGTTTCAAAGTCAAATCAGTTTGACAACACCACCTGATTCATATCTATTGTTTGCAAGCCTTCTCCACGGGTGAAGATAATGGCATGATTCTGGTTTTCAGGCTTGCCCTCACCCAAGATAGCAGGTCCAGGAAGTTTTATATGATAGATAACCTACAATTGGGATTCCACACAATTAAATGAAAAACTGAAGCAAAACTTATGGTAAATCTTCAACGCGTACAAATATATAAATATTGCTATACATGGTAGTGGTGCCTATAGAAAGATCCAATAGCACAACAGCTATAACAGACTAATCAAAATCTGTTGTAGACAACGAAATCAAAACAAAGACAGTGTATTTATGTCTCCTCGATGATTTGCTATCTTTTCTTCAATTCATTGTCTGAACTGCTGTGCCTTTACCACAGTATAGAGATCATTATTGTTCCGAGTAACTTACCTCTTTCACCTTTGAGAATTGACATCTATTTTATTTCTCTTTTACCTCATCTAGACTCTGTCCTGACTCTGAAGATTTTGACTTTGGCAAAGCAGCCTTCACAAGGGTGGAATAGTACGCCTTATCATTAACTTTCTTGGACCTGTCTTTGCTTGGTTCTTCAACTTCATCAATGTAAGATACTCGAAGAGATGGATATCTGTTAAAAGGAAATCCATTAATAGGTTATAACAGCATTTAGACGACAGCACGATCATTGTTAGGTTCTTACGTTGCCATAAGTCTCAATATATCTTGGGCACGAGAATCGCCAGATCGTTTCTGAATCCCATATAACTGGCACGAAACTACATATGTGAACTTCATATCGGCCACCGCTTGACATTGTGCCCACAGCGACCTCTCTCCCTTCATCTGATCCTCATTCAACTCGATGGCCTTATATCCTTCCATTAAATCTGTTCAAAAAACAAACTATAATGGTTAGCATCACACATTTTTGTACAAGATGCCTGAAACGCTAGCATTGCAAAAAGTCTGCACATATTCATAGATGCCAGCGTGCAAGAGAGCGTTACCATCATCCTTGGCCATATCAAGGAAGGCTTGAAGTTCAAGAGCTTTGCGGTAATACATCATGCCCCTCACTGTCATAAATCAGAAAAGGTCATAAAATATAAACATTGCAAAGTTAACAATCTTATTAAAACTAGAACACATCTCAATACAGGATAGAGTTTCCAATACGACCCATTAACTCAACAGAAAGCATTAATGTGAATATGTTTGGCCTGTCATATTAGTTTCATGTTAAACTAGGTGAAGCCTTTTCTTGCACGAAAATTGCAGACCATGTCCTTTTTGGATCATAAGTTACCCCCTAGATGTGAACAAGTTTTTATTCGTATTAACAGAATGTTTAGATGTGCTAACTTGATCCACATTGTTTACCCCAAAATGATAAAGTTGCTTAACTGGTCATTAAGGTTAGGAATGGGAAGGAAGATATGTGGTTGTCTGATTGTGCAATGTTACCCAGTATAATAATGGATACTATTTGTGCCAAGAACAGTCAATCTATTTCGTGGGCTCCTCTAACACGATAAGAAAATGAGAAAATCCATATTGCCACCCCTACTTCATTCTCAGGAATCACAGTCCCCCTTACCACACCTCCCAAAATCTCATGAATGCAAAAGGAAACAAACAAAGAAAACAAAAAATATTGCCAAGAAATATATTGAATCATGTTACACGTAACTGCCTATGGGATGGAGAAAAGTATTGTTCAATACCAGTTCTGGTCAATGTCTGACCCCTGTATGAAGCCCAGAGGCATAGTTGTTCTTCTAAATCATCAGATTCCCTAAGCTCTTCTTCACTGTTACACTTGACACGCTCAAGAAAATTGTTCCATTCATCTGTATTTTCATCAGTAAGACTGGTAGAAATTGAGAAAAATTATGTAATACATGACAACATCAGAAAAACAAACCTGGGAAAATTTTCTGCAAGTAAAATTGGATGGAGACCCCATCTTCATTTGGCACTTCCAGCTCAGGCAACGAGAAGAGGACGTCCTCTGTGTAGTATGGAGTCAAAACACTGCAAAATACGAATTCTTTCAGGCCATATTTAAAGAAAAAAAAAAAGACAACATATAATCCCTTCAAATTGATGCATTTATGGGAGCACACGAGCAGTACCAGCAACAATGTTTTAGTAACCTACTATTAGAGCATTGCAAAAATCTATTACTATATCATGCCCCAGATTGCTCCCCATTTTTTGAAAATAGATAAAAAGTGATTTTTTTGGAGAATGTGTTATTAAAATGTAAAAAAAAGTTTAGGGTTTATGTGCAAAGTTATTTTATTGCGAGCATATGTGGTTGAAAATGAGTTCGAGGAAAATGAGTTTTGAAGAATGGAGCTCAAAAGGGCCATATAGCAAGGAAAAAATGTAGAAATTGTGTTCCAAAATCCATGAATAAATTTGAGGAGAAAAACCAGATAAGGTTACTATAATATGGCTCAGTTTCAAATTTTGAAGTCAATATGGCTATTATAATATTACTCCCTATGGCTCAAGTCTTCAAACCCATTTTTCAGCTAGATTTGTATGTCCAATTATCATCATCTCAACTTCATCAAAATTCTTTAGTTGTTACCTTTACTATATTTCCAAGGCATTACGGTACCTCCAAACATAGTATGCACCTTGAGTTACCTCAGAGCTCATTGCCAATTGGGCTCAAGTTGAATATTTTTGTTAAACCGCCTCATCTAAAAGCTCAAGCATTTAAGAGTATCGATAAGCTTGTAAAGTTAATTGTCTTCCACAATTTTATTATTTATCCATTTTCGAAACTTCTTAAAATTGGCATAATTAAGAGTGGAACGCAATAGCCTCACAATATGTATCATTGATCAGAAATGTAATGATTCGAATGATCGTGCTTGAATTTACTAATACGTTGTTTAAAAAAATTATCAGTTTGCATTCTGACGTAGCTACTCTTTCCACATACAAATTGAGAGAAAAGCATGGGACTCTGCTAAAGAGCTCAATAGAACTTACGAAAAAGAAAGCATATTGCGGACTTTAGGAGCTGAAGGCATTTCCATAAACAAGGAATTGGAGAAGAAAGAGATTCGCCTTCTAGCTTCTAAGTTGGATGGCACATCCATGGCGGATTCCTTTACCGTCAGCAAAAAATACAACCTTTTTATCTGTTGAAGGAAATGATCATAAACTTCAACTGGTATACAGAGAACGTTGAAATATTTAGTCAAAGAAACACTTTCAATTTTCTTATTTACCTTCTCTTTCCAAGCTTCCGATTCAGGAGTTGGAAATTTGATGGCTCCAGCAGATGCAAATAACTGATATTGTTGATCAAGAGGGATCATCCCTTCATGTCCTGAGCTCCCATGGATTGAATCTAACAGGCTATTCACATAAAAATCATTGAAATAAGAATAGTCATTCAGAACTCAAAAGTTGACTCAAAGTTGGATGATGAAGAACATATTACTTAGATACATGATCCTCCATCATTATATCCTGTGTCACCACTTCCAGCATGTCCTGGAAGAGAATGACAACTTGATCTCTGTCCTCCTGCTTATTGCTCATCTGCAAAAATAGCCTTTTCATTATGGAATCTTTATATCACCAGCTCAACAAGAGCAATATGTTTCGGTTTAAAAAAGATGCAAAAGTAAACAGCAATTTTCTGTGCTGCAGAAAAAAGACCTACCAAGTATTTTATAAGATTAACAAATTTTTCATACAGATTGGGAAGAGCACTCAGTTTGTATTCCTTCAATAGATCATCTGCCTCAATATGCTTGTCAACCTCGGAGAAAATGTATTCAATAACGCTGTGATTAAAGAAAGAGATATAGTATGTGTTACCATCAAACGAGGGAAGTGCTCATTTGCAAACAGTAACAAAACTTACTCCTTCTCTTGTTTGCCATGAACTAAAAATATAATGATGTTCCTAAATGAAGCATAGCACTCGCAAACAGCAGAATACATGTAATCATCGGACTTGATCCGCTTTTTCAGTTCACTGTCCTTTCCATTACTGTCTTTAGCCATATCCACTGCAATTGGGATCTGTGTGTTGGAAGATCACATACAGCACGAGTTACACTCATCAACTCAAATGTTGACTATGTTCCATTGAAGGTAAGTGACATTCCAATCATTCAGTAGTTAATAGAAATAGCACAATAAAATCCCATCTCTTTTGTCTTAATCGGTGTAGTTCACGGAAAAGATTCAAATGAAGAAAAACCAGATTTATGTATCAAATAATAAGCAAGTTCACTGAGGAGTTTTTATTTCAAACAATTGTACAATTTCAAAATATTATCCTTTTAAATAGTCCTCAACGATGCTCCCTTCCCGTTATAAAGTCTAAACCTTTCTTCCTGACAATCTTGGCAGCCAAGGGAAGTAATATTTTGTCATCCTCATATCTCTAAATTTCTGGCAATTTTTTTCAAAAATATAGAGCATAATAAAAATGGATAAAGGCTTGGGGCATGAGCAACAGATAAATGGAATTAACCAAAATCTCTTGAAACACGGGGATAGGTATGACTTAAAATGTAAAATGAAAACCTTGCTAGCAAGCAAAAATGGAGGCCACTGAATTAGCTCCAAGTCACGATCAGCCCAATACGGAACAAGCAATAGATCCATTTCCCTAAACATTCATGAATGGCAATGTAAGAGAAATAAGGAAAACAGAGGAATCCACAGAAACTGATTTCAAATACTCAAAAATGACAATTACCTATTGCTAATAAGATCCTCCTCTCGGAAACTTGTAATTATTTTGTTCCACAACTGAGCAAATCTTGCCGCTTCTTTATCCTTACTGGATGGGATCTGCACCAATAACATTCACACAAAAAAATCAAGTTCCAAGAGTAACATGCATTTTCATCTTATTTAATATATTTCTTATAGTATAATAAGTTGGATTTAATAAATAAACTACCGATTCAAACTTGCGTGAAAAGGTGGCCTTGATTCCTTTCTTTTTTGGTGGCTCACTTTTCTCCTTAGGGATTAAACAGGCATTAAAAGCACCAGGTAATGATTGAAATCGGGATCTAAGCATTCCTAAAGTTCGAATCTGAAATTAACGCAAAGTTAGACCCGACAAAGATATATCAGTACTCTTCAGTAATAAAATAAAAAAGTTATCTAATAACAATTTCCTGTATGGCATCTATTCAGTCACTATCAAACGCTTGTTATAAAACAAATAATGGACACATTTGCCAGGTAAAACTACAAAAATGATAAAAAAATGCTTAAGCTCACTGAAATTCAAGCAAGTTCTAAAAACATTTCAAGAATACCCTTGCTATTTATAAACAATATAACCTTCTCCTCAGTGTCGGAGAGGTTTCTAATTAATGTCCAATGTTCATCCTCTTTGAAGATAGTAAATGCAAAAATACTTTTGCTCCAAGTATGCTTCCTAATTCAACTTTTAAAGCCAGTCTGACAAAACTTTTGGAGAATGTAAGCTGGTAGGTCCATGAAATGTGTGGTTAAAAAGTGAATAGTACTTGTAGATCCATTGAAATGTATAGTTCAAAATTAAGTTTGACAAAGTTTTACCAAACAAGAGCCTAATTTTTATCTCACTCGACTACTACTCAAAGCCAAGTCACAGTACTGGCTTCCTACCAACTACTTCAAGCAAAATTAAAAGATTCACAACCACTCAAGCTATATAATAAATGAAGCGGATCACCAAGATCAAGAAAAAACAAATAGGAACCACTGACCTCTCCTAGGCGACGAAACGCGCCATATATACCTCCAAATAAAGTTGAGAATATAGCATACCAGATCTGGGAATCCATGAAATAGACCTGAAAAGGCACAGTAGATTTAAAGGTGAGTTGAGACCTAACCAAAAGGGCTTGTCAACAAAAGCTTCCTCTAAAATGAAAGACGCGAGAAATTTTATTGTAGATATTGCGTAATCCATACAAGAATAACTGGCGCCCAGAGTGCAATCACAACACCAATATTGCTTTTAGCTGTAAATCACACGATGTCATGAAAACCAATATCAATGCCAATAACTTGTGTGTAATTTTTGAGTAGTACAGCTTCAAACAGTCATGCTTACTACCTCGGGGGAAAAATTCGTGCCATTGGTATGTTGATATATGAACACTCATTATATCTTTTGTTGGACCCACCAGAGGTTTTATCTGCAATTCAAATCTTTAGTAGTTAAACATCAGCTGATCCATGTCATTATACATTTAGAATAACAAAACAGATCAGATTGTCAAATACATAAGCACAGTTTAATAAACATAATACCCCCTCCATCC
>CAIGRF010029112.1:3990-14584 GCA_903798235.1 Fraxinus ornus
CAAATACCAACCCTTAATCTATACACTAATTTACAGTCTTCACAAAGAATGGATTGACAAGAACACAAAGCACAATTATAGTGACAAAACCAGAAGTAAACCCTAATCTACCCTCAGAGAAAAGGGAACACAGAGAGACGAAGAGATTTTCTGGAATGATCTCGAATACCAAGTACACCAAAGGCCAAGTCAACAAATAATATGAACAGTTGCAATCCAAGAGAAGAGAGTCACCCACGTGTAAGGCTGATAACAATCATCAAATGAGGCCAATAACCCGAAATCACTTAAGGTCCAAACCAGCAGACAATGGCCTAGCCCAATAGTATAGTGAGGCAGCCCAATTTAATTAACAATCTCCACCTTGCTGAACTATACTATTGGTTCTTTAATGAATCTAGAATATGTTATACTTACTTTGCTTCATAGGCTCTAAAAAACCTGCAAAAGGAAAACACAAAATTAGTCCAACTCTATTCAAATAACATTGCTTGAAGTTCTAATTATCACCTTAAGTGATATTCAAAATCTTCAAGCAATTTCTAAATTTATTTAGAGATAATACCTTTGTCCCTAAATCTGAAGGATTATAATCTGTTAGAATTTTAACCAAACTGATCAAACCCTTTTCAACCATATTTCTTACAAAATGAAACTTAATATCCATATGTTTTGTTCTTTCATGATAAACATGGTTTTTACTAAGATGAATGGCACGTTGGTTTTCAGTATATATATCAACATGATCATTAGCAAAGCCAGTTTCATTTAACAAGCCTTTCAGCCACATACTTTCTTTCAAAGCATCACATGCAGCAATATATTCAGCTTCAATAGAGGATAAAGCAACCAATTTTTGTAATTGTGACTTCCAACTAATGTAACCATCACACAAAGTGAAAATATAAGAGGATGTTGATCTTCTATTATCTAAGTAACCAGCAAAATCAGAATCAGTGTAACCTTTTAACTTTATACCTTATTTACTTCTTTTAAATTCTAAACCTAATTTAGAAGAACCCTTTAAATATCTTAGCATCCATTCTACAGCCACCAATGTGTTTGACCTGGATTAGCCATAAATCTTCTTAAGACACTAATACCATAAGCCAAATCAGGTCTGGTACAGACCATTAGGTACATAATTGAGCCTGTACTATTAGCATAAGGAACATTTTTCATTCCACTAAATTCATCTTCAGTTTTAGGTGATTATTCACTAGTCAATTTAAAATAATTAGCCATTGGTAAAGGGACAGGTTTACACTCAAGCATAGAAAATTTGTCAAGAAATTTCTTCACATAAGAACATTGTTTCAACAACAAAATGCAATTATTTATATCCCTTGTTATTTCCATTCCAAGTATTCTTTTAGCTTCACCCAAATCTTTCATTTCAGATTAAGCTTTCAACTTGGACTTAATAAAATCAATTTCAAATCTATCATGACATGCAAGCAACATATCATCTACATAAAAGAGCAAATAGATCGATTCGGGTCCACCTGACCTTTTGAAAAAGAAACAAGAATCATAATTGCTTCTTACAAAATCCAATTTTTGAACATATGTATTAAACTTGATATACCACTGCCTGGGAGCTTATTTCAGCCCATAAAAAGATTTTTTCAGCAAACAAACCTTTTCAGTTTTGGATTTTACCTCAAATCCCAATAGTTGATTCATATATATAATTTCATTCAAATCACCATTCAGAGAAGCTGTTTTAACATTAAACTGATCCAATTCCCAATGAAAATGAGCAAAGAGCTAATAGAATTCTAATAGAAATATACTTAGCCACATGTGAGAAAATCTCATTATAGTCAACTCCTTTTTTAGTAAACCCCTTAACAACTAATCTAGCTTTATACCTCTTATTTTCAGAATCAGAATTCCCTTATTTTATCTTATAAATCCACTTACAATAAAAAACCTTTTGATTTTCAGGTCTATCAACCAAAATCCAGGTTTTATTTTTAATAAGATAATCATTTCTTCATTCATAGCCTCTTTCCAGAATTTAGAATTAGAACAGTTTACAGCATCATCAAAAGAAATAGGTTCTGAATTCACAGAGTCAAGAGCGAAAAATATGGTAACAAAATCATCATTGTTGAATCTAGTTGAAGGTCTTATTTCTCTCGTCTCTCCTCTCTCTATCTCTGGTTAATTGGTAATTAGTAAGTGCAGATTCAGAGGAGTCAAGCTGAGCTTCAAATTCAGTTGGATCAGGATGAAGGTCAGTTTGAGTAGACTCCACCTCAATAAAATCATCTTGAATAACATCATTTTTAGATTCATTTTCCAGAACAGTTTCCTTAATAGATGTATTTTCAGGAGCTTTATGATTTGATGATTCATAACAAGGCATGTCATCTTCATTAAAAAAATAACATTTTTACTAAAAATTACTTTAAAACCATTTTGGTACTTGACCCATAGTCTGTACCCTTTAACATCTTCCACATATCCCAGAAAAACACATTTTAGGGATCTTGGTTCAAGCTTACCTTCACTTTGATGTGAGTAAGCAGTGCAGCCAAAAACTTTTAATCTACTATAATCAGGTATTTTACCAGATCACAGTTTTTCAAGGACTTGGAAATTAATGGTACTAGAAGGACTTCTATTTATAAGGTAAGTTGCAGTTTTTAGGGCTTCTCCCCAAAAGAACTTAGGAAGACCAAAACTATAAAGCATACATTTCACTTTTTCTAAAAGATATCTATTCATTCTCTCAGCAACTCCATTTTGATGAGGTGTATATGTTACAATTCTATGTCGTAAGATTCCAGATTCTTTACAAAATAAATCAAATTCTGAGTTACAAAACTCAAGACCATTATCAGTCCTTAGTGCTTTGATTTTCTTATTGGTTTGGTTCTCAATCAACAGTTTACATCGTTTAAAAACTTTAAAAGTATCATATTTGTGTTTTAATAGAAAGGTCCAGATTTTCCTTGAAAAATCATCAACTACAAGTAAATAAAATCTAAATCCACTTAGAGTATGTAAATAATCCAAAATTGAAGAGGATTTATGCGTTCCAATTTTAAAAGGTAGCCTTTTTTGTTTTCCCAAAATACAATTTTCACACAAGTCTAACTGGTTGATTTTATTTTTACCAAAACAACCATGTGTGTTTAAAATGACACTACGTCAAAAATGAGCTTTCGCAACACAAAAGATAACATTTGATAGTTAAGTGTTGCTAAAGGGGTCTATCGCAACATTTTGATAAGTGAATGTTGCAATTGATCAGTAAAATTGAACTTTAACAACACTTTGTAAGTAAACGTTGCAAAAAATGTCCTTCGCAACGTTTATTGAACGTAGTGAAAAGATCAACTTTTTACAATGTTTATTAAACGTTGTGAAAGACACTTTTTGCAACGTTGCAAAAAGTTGATCTTTTGCAGCGTTTAATACACGTTGCAAAAGAACAACTTTTTACAACGTCCGATAAACGTTGCCAATGACACTTTTTGACAACGTTTAATAAACGTTGCCAAAAAGTGTCATTTGCAAACTTTTTGCAACGTTTCATAAACGTTACCAAAAGTAAAGACCCGCGACCTGACGTCTTATGTTTACAAGTCGCTTCCTTTTCATTTCTTATTCTCCTCAACCCTAGCCATCTTCCTTCAATTGAACTCTCCAAATGAATCAGACGACTTCACGTCGTTCCGGATCCAATTCCACTCTTCTTCCCTAGTTCCCTTCCTTCCTTTCCGGCTTTCCCTACACTCTTTCTAACAGTGCCGTCCATTCGTGACTGCGAATCGCTCTTCAAGGTCTTCATCTTCTTGCTTTATTTCAAATCTTCATCTTCTTGTTTTTGGTTTTCTGTTTGGGCGAGGGAGTGGGGTGTAAGAAATGAATCCTCTAGGTCTCTAAATTTTAGATTTTGCAGCAGGAAAAAAACCGAATTTAAGTTGCTTTGCTGGGTAGATTTTTTAATCTGTCTTTCTCGCTCTAGTGTTTGCGATTTTATTGTTTAATTTTTCGGAGTTTGATGACAATTTGTAATTATAATGTGATTGCATGTGTGTGGGGGCACTAAGGAAGGGGTTTTGGACCTTTGTGGACATGGCAAGCGGAAGTTATCTCTGGAGGAATTTGGTTTCCTATTCACTACTTGTACCGGGAAGTGTCCTGATTAGCTTGATGGTAATGTGTGGTGATGTTTGTGAATTTGTTTTGGGCGATTATGTAGATCGTTCTCTTTTATGTAATTTCTCTTTGATATAATACCTCACAAAACGAATCAATTTTGATTGTAAAGTTTTACCCGACTTTGCTTTATAATGTTCTCAGGAATAAGATTCAGGCCGAGTTCCAGTGGTGGGATTGGATTGATGACGTATAATTTCATGTCTGTGCATTCATTTGCTTGCATTATTTAGGAATCTTATTTCTTTGGAATGCAAATCTGTCGTGTTTGTTAAGTGGTGCCAGATGACTCGTTGCAACTTATTAATACCTGCTTGAGAATGATCTACATTGAGAAGCTTGAGATCATAGTTTACACTTAGGAGGATTTCTTTTTTATTTTTTTATATTGGTTAAACAAATGTAGAAGTTACTAGTTAGTGCCTTAGTGGAAAGAAATGTTAATTTTGTGCCTTGTTTTCTTTTGCCTTATTTGGAGTTAGTCCACAGATTTTGTTTGAATTTAGAACGACGTTTGATAATTCGATTCTAATGGCTGTTAATTTCTGATAAGTTTGTGTCAGAAAACATATTTTTTACTCATACACATTCCAAGAATCTGCATCAGATATTGAATATCTAGCATCATATATTAATCAACTTTCTATTTGTTAGTTCTATCATGAATTCAAGTTTCTGAACTTTCACAAAAGAGTTTTAATTAGGTGATTGTGAAATCTGACTTCAGACCAAAGCTTTTGTAGAAAGATGCCATTTTAAGGTTGAACATCCCATGTTCAAAAGTTGAGGACGGTGCACAGTTCTCAAAGAGGAATGCTGAGTTTAGCTTCTATGATAAATGGATGACATTTTTTTATGATTGCAAGACATTTTATATTTTTGCATATTTCCCAATCTTTTACATAGCTGCACTGTAGAAAGAACCTATAATTTCTATCATATATTCAGATGATTCAGCAATAACTTGTGGTCTATATTTTTCGCAGATGATTTTTTCAGATTCTGTCCTGCTAGCTTTATTATTTTTCCATTCAAGAGGCACTTTGCTAATAATGTCATCATTGACAGAATAAAAAGCTCAAGGAATTGTATGAAGATATACCTACTCTAGAGGAGCTTTATGCTTTGGCGCTTGGGAGTTTGAGAGCCGAGGTCATTCTTGTGGATGCAGTGAAAGATAAGAAACTTTCCACGTTAATTCTCTAGTGACTCCATTTAACTTCAGTAATAATAGAATTAACAAAAATAATTTAAACTTGAGAAGGACCTAACACGGTGAAGAAACATCTTGATATGCTCTTTATGGACTCCCAATTCATCTTTTATCTCGTGGAAACGAAGCATAGGAGACAAACACACAGTTCTATAATTTACTCTTTCTTGTCATGAAATTCATTTTTTACACTTGTCTTCTGACTTCTCTAATTGGAGGTTGGTCTTTATTGAATTGCTATGATGTGGTAGTTTGCATTGGGTATCCTTTAATTGATTTAAGGAAACTGGATCAATAAATATTGAGAAATATGAATGTGATAGAATTTTCTGCAATTTACCAAGAAGCCATACAGTTCAACTTAAGAAAAAAAGTGTTAATTTGTCTTTCTCATGCAAATAATAGAGAGTCCATTATTTAGTGGAATAATGCCCATTAAAAGTATCGATTTTCTTTTTTATAATAAAATATATATTTTTCCCATTCTATAACAGTTTAGAACATGAACTATTGTCTTTTGTTAGCCTGTATATCTTTACTTGTAATGTGTGCTTGCTCTTGCGATCCACACCATAGAAGTTCATTAGTAATTAGTGGAATGCTTTCTACTTGCATTTGTAGTTAATTAATTAGTCACTTCTCCATACTGTGTTGATTGTCATTTGGTTATTAGTATTGCTCATGGATCTCTTATATTTCTGATTTATTGAACAGGTAGATGTTTATGGACGGCCAAATTCAGAAATAAAGCTAAAGAAAGTTGTTCTTGAGGACACCTCTCATATATCTAAGTTCCATCAGACATGGACAACAAGCGTCTAGCTTTGCCTTGCACTCTTCATTCTATTCCGTGTTGCGGTCTATTAGTCCGTTTTTGTATCATTTTTTATGTGCAATTTGTAGTTTGGATAGTTTATTGTAGTTTCGAGCTTTATAGAGGATGCAACATAAACTCTTTAATCCTTACTCCTTTTTAGATAGGTTGTGTTGTATCACATTTTAATGTTGTATTGATTCAAAAATTTGTAATGAAGTTATCAATTTTTATGCAATTCTAAAATTTGTTCACAAAGTGTTATTTCAATTTTGTGGGTCAGTTACCATATAAAATTGTAAAAAAAAAAAAGTATACGGCAACGTTGAAAAAAAGTTGCAAAAAGTCTACCGCAACGTTTAAAAAACGTTGCAAAAGGGTCTACCGCAACGTTGAAAAAACGCTGCAAAAGACATTTTCGCAACGCTGAATAAACGCTGCAAACTTCCCTCAACGGTAAAACCAACCTCCGCAACACTTGGAAAAACGCTACAAAAAGTCTTTTGTAGCGTTTTTTGGCAACTGCAAAAGCTCTTTTATGGTGTAGTGTGATAAGTCCCTTTTCAGAAATGTGACCAAGTCTCTTATGCCAAATCAGAGACTTATTAGATTCAATGTTTAAGGCTGCAGTACAGTGATGAATAACAGGATCATCAGAGACAGTATAGATCCCATTCAATTTCAGAGAAGATATGATAGTTTTACTTCCTTGTTTAAGTCTTAAGAGACATTTATGAATCATTATATTATATTTGTCATCCAATTGTCCCAAAGAAATCAGATTTCTTTTAAGTTCGGGAACATATATGCAATTATCAAGTTCAAGGATGTAAGTATTCATTAATAGCTTGATCTTTCCAATTCCCTTTATTCGACAACTCATGTCATTTTCCATTTGAATTTATCCTTCACTAGGTTCAACAAATTCAGAAAAACATTCTCTATTGGGACACATAGAAAGTGCATCCAGAATGAATGACCCATTCTTTTGGATCTCCTTTAGTAGTGTTCACAAGGACAACTCCTTGAATATCAGAATCATTGAATCATTCTTGCAGACCAAGGCTACAGAACCTTCAAGGTTATTTTTATCTTTCATAACAGAGATTTTCTTCAAACAATCTTTGATTAAATGCCCTGCTTTGCCACAGTAGTAATATTTCCTGATCCGATTCTTGGATTTCACATGATTTTTATTCTTTTCTTTGAATCTGAAATGGTGAGATTTAGCTTTCTTATGCGGATTGAAATTAAATGTAGGCTGTTTCTTATTAGCACTCCATTTCTCCTTTATGTGCAACTCTTTCCCATATTTAGGATCTTTAGATTCAACTTTCAGCTCAAGTTCTTTATTTCTTAAGTCTGAAGTAACTATATCAACAGTAAGATCATGACCCCCATATTCTAATGCAGTTCTGATGTCTTTGTATTTATCACTAAGAGGGTTTAAAAGTGCAACAACTTGTTGATCATTAGAAAGTTCCTCATCACAGTTTTCTAAATCCTGAATTAATTTTGTGAATCTGTCAAGGTTATCTTCCAAATCAAATGAGGGGTCAAATCTAAAATTGTAGAACAGTGTCAGGAGATAACATTTATTAGGCATAATCTTAGTCAAATAAAGTGATTCCAATTTATTCCATAAGGCTTGTGCAGAGGTAGTTTCACCAACCTTCCTAATCACATTATCAGACAAATGCAAGAAAATAGAACTCCATGCAGTGTCATCTAATTCCTACCTTCTATAGGTACTAGTTTCTGTAGCCCATTGACCATCAAGGGTTGCAACACACCTCTATTGAAGTAAAAGAGCCCTCATCTTCTGGCGCCAAAGACCAAAGTCTCCAGTACCATTCCATGTCTCAAGTTCAAACTTATGTGCAGTGGACATGATGAAAGATAATATTCACAATTGCAATTATACAACACACAGAGTATAATGATTCAAGAAACTTATACTATTGATCAAGATAAGTGAACAACAAGATAGCAAGATAATAACAAGTATATGTACTTATCAATGCAATTCACAAATCAAATAATCATAATTTTAGAAAACAGTATAGTTACAGTTTTGAAAGAGGTTTAAGGGGTGGCAACCCTTTGAACCCACTGCTCCCTCAGATTCCGAGACTCTCGCAGGAGGTCTTGGACAAAGGAAAGCAATGGAGAATTGCTTACCTTAATAACCAGATTCAAAAACTAAACAAAGCTTTAAAAAATCAAAGAGGGGGTTCAGAGAAGATACCAGATTCTAAAACCTTAATGTTTCAAAGTGAAGAAAGCAATAAAGAATACTAGAATCGCTCTAATAAGTCCAAAATGAATGCAAGACAGCAACGAGTCACCAAGACTCAGTGGAACTCAGTAGTGAGTCATAGACTCAACCAAGAATCAGAATGAGTTAATCCAACTCGCCAGACTCAGCACGAGTCAAGAAACAGAATCACTAAGATTCAGCAAAAACACAAGATTAACCAGGAGTTACAACGAGTTAAGGCAAGTGAAAAGGGAAAAACGATTTTTTCTCACAAAGAACCACTCGAATACCCAAGAACCCCAGAATTGCTTCAAGAAAAACACTAAAAACAAGAACCCTAACCAGGAGACGAAGCTCTAATACCACTTGTAAGGCCCCAAAATGACAGTTTCAAAAGGATCGAAGATCACAAAGAACAAAATAAGTGTAGAAATATAAAAAATAACAAACTGAATATGCGATTTTTACCCCGTAGGGTCAGGATGTTCAGTTATAAAGACCTAATCACCCGTTGAGCATCCACAAATAATATAACTCTAGATCCACTAAATATCAACCAAGAATATTACAAAATATTCGAAGAATCCTCTGGTTTCTTCGTATTAATCTCACCTCAACAACAATACACATTGTAATCACCAAGACCAACCCTTATTCTATACACTCTTATACTGACTTCACAAAGAATGGATTGACAAGAACACAAAGCACGATTATATTGAAAAAACCAGAGGTAAACCCTAATCTACAATCAGAGAAAAGGGAACACAGAGAGACGAAGAGAGTTTTTGGAATGATCTTGAATACCAAGTACACCAAAGGCCAAGTCAACAATTCTACTATCATTTATTGAGGTTGAAATAGGAAAATTGCTTGTGTGGGTATGATATCATTACTTGCTTGTGGTATTTTATTTCTAGATCGAGTCCATTAATGTCTTGGCATCATCGACGCTGTGAGTCGCTGCGTGGCGTACTACGAGTTGTCATTTCTCCCTATCTTGGTATCATCGACGCTATGAGTCATTGCGCTGTTGGAGGTGCACGGCGATTTGTTTCTCCGTTCCTCATCCTTTTTGTTTCTTTTGATCTATTTGGTGTGGTGTTGATGGTTGAGGTGAAGATGGTGGATTTGTGGTGATGATGGCATCGATAGAGGCGAAGGCTACATGTTTGGGAATTTCTTTTAGTTGGTGTAGTGGTTGTGGCGAGGTGGTGCCACCGGCGACGGACGACTGGAGAGAAGAGAAAAGGTAGGATAGAAAGAGAAAATGGAAATGATGAAAATGATTTAAGGTTTTGGAGTGTGTAGTTGGGTATGATGAATATGTATATTTAATTTTGTAAAATAATTATTAATATTTTAAAATTTTAGTCATCATCTAATCTTTGAAATAAAAAACTTGTAAATCCTAATTTTGAGATGGGAAGTTTAAAATTTTGATGGGCTGTAATTTTCATTGATTTTAATGAAAATTACATAAAACCGGATTGTTTTAAGTTACCATTTCAAAAATCAAATTTAAAATTTATTTCTGCAAAAATCAGATGATAACTCAATAGTAATAAAAATATTATAAAATTAAATTAATCTATATACACACCTTACCTCCATAAACCCCATCACATTTTGTTATCAAACCCTAAATCTTACCTCATTCTTCTCTCCCTATCTTCTCTCTACTTTCTCCCTTCTCTATATTGCCGTTTCTCTCTCGATACAACAGCGCTGATCTGAAAATGGTGGCAGTTTCAAAAAATGGTAGCGGTGCTTTTAGAAAATGGCAACAGCTCTTTCAGAGTTGAAAATGCCGCGTTGATTTGAAAATGGAAGCGTCGCTTTTAGATCCAGTAGTGCTGAGCACTGTAGCAACGTTCATAGCACCATTGTGAGGCACTGATCTACATGCTGCTGTGCGGTGTTTGCCGTGATGATCGCCATGGTTTTGGAGGTGGTCGATTTGAAAATGGAAGCGACATTAATTTGAGTGCCGCAACGATGGTGGTATTGGTTTTGTTGTTGGTGTTGGTATTGTGGAAGTGACGATGGTGGTGATTTCGATGGTACTGGTGGTTGAGTGGGGTGGGGTGGGGTGTTTATGACTAATTATATGGTTGATTGTGACCAAAAA
>CAIGRF010029155.1:19118-33734 GCA_903798235.1 Fraxinus ornus
ATATAAGAGGTTACAAACTAGGCCTTCATCTTCTAGATTAAGCCTCTTGCTAGTACTCTGTATTATCTTAGTCATGAGCCGTAAAGAACTCGCTAAATTGTGCCCACCCTGAACCAATTTCCTGGCTCCGCCCCTGCACTCCCATCATTATTATCTTCATATAACTATCACTGAACATGTCATATATTCTTGACCTCCATTTAATACTTTGTTGATTCAATTGGGTAAGTTTAATATGGTGGTCATGCTTAGAATGTGTATAAGAAATTGTTGAATAGTAAGATCAAACCAAATTTATTGACTTTGAATACCTTGATTAATATCTTCTGTAAGAAGGGAAAGTTTGAAGAGGCTGAAATTGTGTTGAGTCGCATGTACCAGTATGAAATTTTGCCAGATGTGTTCACATAGATTCTTGGGCATTGTACAACTAGGAATTTAGATAAGGCATTTTTTTAATATGATGGTAAAGAAAAGTATCAATCGAAACTAGGTAAAACACACTACTTTTATCAATGGCCTATGTGAAAAAGGAAGAGTGGACGAGGCATTGGGAATGATAGAGGAGATGATTGAGAATGGGATTGAACCAACCATATATACCTATATGATGCCAATCACAATATTGCTTGCAATTGGGCGCATAAATGAAACCATCAATCTTGTTGCGAGTACGAAAAAGAAGGGTTGCCATCCTGATGTGCATACATATACAGCCCTTATCAGTGGGTTGGGCAAATCCAATCAACTTAAGTGGCAATTGGATTATATCACAAGATGGTAAGAAAGGGTTTGATTCCTACGACAATCACATATAATGCTTTGATAAATGAATTGCATGTTAATAGGAAGCTTGATACTGGCTTTATGATTTTTCGTTGGATGGATGGACATGGTTATTTGCCAAATTCTCAAACCTATAATGCAATTATAAAGGGATTCTGTATGAGTGGCAATATTGAGAGGGCGATGATTATGTATAATGAAATGTCGAAGGTGGGTCCTGCACCTACAGTGATCACATACAATACTCTCATAAATGGAAACCTTAAAGGGGTCCTCCGGACAATGCTATAAGATTGTTAGAGGTGATGAAGGAAAGTGGTTGTGAACCACATGAATGGACATATGTCGAACTTGTTTTAGGGTTTTGCAAAGAAGAGAAGCTTGATGTGGCTTCTACACTTTTTTAGGAAATGATGCAATGAGGTTTGAGCCCAAATCAGGTGAACTCTACCACTTTGATTGATGGCCTTTGCAAGGAAGGGAAAGTTGATGATGCATTGACATTATTTGAAAGGATGCTTGATACTGGTTGTAGTCGACATATTGAGACTTATCACACAGTCATAAATGGTTTATTGAGAGAGTTTGGCTTAAGATTTATGAATTATCTATGTAAACCTACTGTAATTTCCTTTGAGTTTGATAGAAACTCAAGTGTTGTTTCTCCTCATTATTATTCTTCATGTTCTATTTTATGTTAATTTCCTTGCCCTGCCTACATGTGGGAGTGTTGATTTTCACAACTTATGTACATGTGATATATCTTATTGTATTGTCCTCTATGTTAAAATGTTTTAAATGAACTGTTTAATTTGTCACAATGAAAGTCTCTACAGTTATGAATGATCGACAAGTGACTACTTCTCGACAGATCGGTTGTGTGCATCTGTCGCGATGAATTGTCGTTCTTGACAGTTCGTTTCAGTTATTATTGACAGATGACTAAATATCGACAGATAAATTTAGTCATCTGTCGATATGAATTGTCGTTCTCAACAGTTAAAGGTAGTATTTCTCGACATATGTCAGCTTCTCGACATTTGACACGTGTTTTTATTTTTATTTTTTACACACGTGTTTCACATTAACAAGTACAAATTATTATAATATGATATTCTTTGCTTTGTTGTTATACCTTGTTCATGTAGATGAATTTTGGATTCTTCATTCCTGAAAATACACGCTTGTGCACCCACATTTCTCAAAGAAGCAATTTCAAGTACATGAAAATCGTATTGGAAAGTTTTGATGATCAACAACGGGAAGATTTTTGCAACTCATGCATTGGATTCCTGGCCGAGATACTCGACATACAATTCTCTGCCCAATTAATCCAACAACTAGTATTCAGATTCATTCGAACGTATAAGACAAACGAATTGTAGTTCAATATTCAAGGGCACCGACAAGGTTTGGACTGCGAGAGTAAGCGGTTGTGATGGGATTAAAATGTGGTCTCGCCCCGGAAGGTGATGAATTTACTAAAGTTACGAAAAAAATGAGACTGAAGTACAAATACTTCAAATCCATGGAGAAGATTTCATGTGTCCATTGGAAAAGGTTTTCTGTGACTATCGACGCCCTGAGCTGATCAATACAAGCTCGACCTTGCTTTAATTGTCGAAGGAGTATTCAATTCTCCATATAAAAATGTGGGTATCGAGATCGACACATTTTCAATCATTGACGACCTAGATATATTTTTTGACTACCTTTGTGATGTGAACCCAACAAAGAATTGATCTTGGGAACCCACTAACAAGATGGAACCAATTCAAGAAAGCTAGAAATCACGTCACGCAAAGATCAACCTGACCCGTTGTTCAACCCGTATCAAGAACCGAAATTATGCATAAGAAATTCGACCTGTTGATTACTCAAAACAAGAACCATGAAGTGGGAACACCACAAAAGGATTGCAAAACATTTTGATAAGTTCAAGTTAGTACTTTAAACCACCAACAACATGGAGGAATAAAACTCTCAAATTTAATTTAATTCTCTCAAATAATCAAAGTCTTCTTTTTTAATGAATAATAATATATCCTATTTATATGAAATTATGAAAAATTCTAATTTAGCTAGATAATTTCGTGCTTAATTCAAATAGACCACAAAATATGCTAAAAAGATGGTATTCAAGTCAAACTAGGAAACTACCAAAAAAGATGAAATTCTCGCTAAATTTGCATACTATTTTTCGTCAACTTGTTCTCGGCATGTTTCTATACGACCNTTAAATTAAATTTGAGAGTTTTATTCCTCCATGTTGTTGGTGGTTTAAAGTACTAACTTGAACTTATCAAAATGTTTTGCAATCCTTTTGTGGTGTTCCCTCTTCATGGTTCTTGTTTTGAGTAATCAGCAGGTCGTATTTCTTATGCATAATAATATAACCTATTTATATGAAATTATGAAAAATTCTAATTTAGCTAGATAATTTCGTGCTTAATTCAAATAGACCACAAAATATGCTAAAAAGATGGTATTCAAGTCAAACTAGGAAACTACCAAAAAAGATGAAATTCTCGCTAAATTTGCATACTATTTTTCGTCAACTTGTTCTCGGCATGTTTCTATACGACCGCAAGCCCAAAAGTACCATGTGCTTTCGTAGCCTTGTGCATAATTCCGTGAAAATTTCGAATTGTACTCATGGGTAAAAATCTGACACCCGAGCTGAGAGTTATTCTCATTTTAATCCACGCTACTCGTTTTCTTTCCAAATATCTTCCAAACCTTGAATCCAATTCGTTTTGGCCCCCGAGCCCTTCACGAAACTTAATCATAGCTTGTCAACTTCACCTATCTGAACTCCATTGCTTGAACCTTTGACTCGTGTAACCCGACCAAGTGATTGTCCGTCCCGAATCATATCATCCCCTCTATCTTCGAAAGGATTTGACCTTGAATCTGAACTTGCATCAGACGAAGCAACATTAGCAACCTCGAAAATGTTAACTATTACAGACTTACCCAGTAGAAGTAAACTGTAGCCTTCATTCTCGATCAAAACAATGGAATGACATGGTCCATCTCCCATAGGATGTAGTTTGGACCTCCTTTGAGTTCGTATCATCACCATGACGTGGTCACTTACATCCTCCTTGTTACCCACCAAATTTTCCATGTGATTTACAACACATGGATAGTTAAGGTATGTCACACCATGAATTATTCCGCCATGGAATGATTTCTTGACATCCTACAAAAGAAAATTATCCAAATTTGAGAGGGAATTGTTAGTTCTCACTAAAACCCTTTCACACTCGATTTTTCTTGCATATAAGCTCAATTTGGAATTTTCTCTTATCTTTGATTTTTCTCTCTCTTTTCTCTCGTGTCGGTCTACTCTTTTCCATCTCTCTCATCTACCTTACTTTCTTCTCTCTTACTCTCCTTTTTCCACTCTTTATTTTTATTCTCTCGCTCACTTTTCAATTTCAGTTGGTCATTATGGACCTGCTGTGGTGTCAAAGGCACAAGTGTGATAGCTCTTCCATCCTTTACCAAGTTGTAATGATTTGTAAATCCTTCGTGCTTCACTTTCTTATCATACTACCATGACCTACCCAACAATAGATATCCCGCATGCATTGGAACCACATCACACAACACCTCATCATTATACCGCCCAATGCTAAAATTCATCAAGGCCCTCTTGGTAACCCGGATCTCTCCATAATTATTCAGCCACTCCAATTTGTATGGTTGTGGATGTCTCATAAGAGGTTACCCCAACTCTTCCATAAGGGTCGCGCTAGCCACGTTTGTACAACTCCCTCCATCTATAATCAAACTACAAACTTTATTTTTAATGTGATACCTAGTATGAAACAAATTCTCCTGTTCCTGCTCCTCATCATCTACCTTCATTTGTGTAGTAAGAGCACACATTACTACCAATGACTCCGCAATCGAATACACCACATAAGTTTCACCCTTAACATCCTCCAACTCAGGCATGCTGTCACTCCCACTTCCATCATCCGACTCAATCTCTCCATTTTTACGAAGAATAATCACCCGTCGATTTGGACACTGTGAAGCTATATGCCCTGAACCCAAACACTTGAAACATTTAATATCCCTTGACCTACAAGCTTGATTTTCAATGTTTGGTTTATTTTTATTCACCTCCTCCTTAACCTTAGGTACTTCAACCTTTCCCTTGATCTCCAACCGATCATTCATATCACCACTACCCCATTTGGGTTCCATAGTAGACTTAACTACCCCTTTTCGTCTAAGTTACCTCTCCACCTTCTTAGCCACGTGTACCAAATCCTCCAACTCCACATAGTACTGCAACTCTACTATGTTAGCAATATCCCTATTCAACCCATTCAAAAACCTAGCCATGGTGGCCTCCCAATCCTCCTCTACATTTGCCCGAATCATTGCCACCTCCATCTCCTTATAGTAATCCTCCACACTCCTAGACCCCTGAGAAAGCGTTTGTAACTTATGATGAAGATCCCGATAATAATGGCCAGGTACAAATCGTTTTCTCATGCAAGCCTTCAATTCTCCCCACGTCTCAATTGGCCTATCCAAATTTCTCCTACGACTAGTCACCAATTAACCCCACCAAATAATAGCATAGTCAGTGAATTTTACTACAGCTAACTTCAACTTCTTCTTCTCTGAGTAATGATGACAATCAAACACCAATTCCACCTTCTTTTCCCACTCTAAGTAAGTTTCGGGGTCACTCTTACCTTAAAAAGCTGGAATATTCAGTTTGATATTCCCCAAATCTCGATCAACCCCTTGACCAAACCTACCTCATCTATTCTTCATTCGTTCCATGTCAGCTTCTAAATAATATTTACTACTACCTACGCTCATCGTCTCATCTTCCTCATCAAATTCAGCCATAAGATTCCATCCTTACCTATCTCCTCTACCCCCACGAGGAACCCTTTGGGGTGTCCCTCGCTGTTGACTCCCAATCAAGGTTTATGCCGAGCTACATCACCATTAATACGTTCAATCGTCAGACCCAATTGACCAAACCTATGATGTATAGCCTGTATACTATCCATAAACTCCGCATAAAACCCCTTAGGCACCTCTTCCTCCTCGCCTTTACTCATATCTCATTTTTGTTTGCAAATAAGTAAATAACAAAAAAAATTTAAAGGGAAAGAAATAACAAGAAAACAAATTAATTTACCTCACGTGTTTGCACTTTTGTATCACTCGAAACTTGGCTTTTACCCGATATTGAGCTTACAACTCTTGCCTTTTACCACTCGTCCTTCTTTCTCAATGGCTCGAGAAATAACTGATCTCAATCAAATGGGACACAATCCTGCAATGAACACCACAACAAGCACAGTTCGGATAATCAACAAAATTCACGGATTGAGGTAATTGACTCAAGTTCAAGAAAAAAATAAAACAAAAATGACTTAAAATTTTTCTTTGTTTGGTTTTGTTTTGCCTCCAGACGTTCACGAGATGTAGAGACTTTTTTCTCATTTTTTTCTAAACAGTCATGTCGTGACCAGTAACGACGTGAACAATAATCGTTTTTTTTTTTCAATAAACAACTAACTAATTAATTTAGAGGAAATTAAACAATGAAAATAAGGACTAAAAACAAGAACAATAAATCTGAATTATTATTTTTTACTCAACCAATAAAAATAATTAACAAAATAAAGAAATGATAGATGACCCAAATTTTAGAGCTAAGCTCTGATACCAACTGATGTGAACCCAATCAAGAATTGATTTTGGGAACCCACGAACAAGATGAAATCAACCCAAGAAAGCTAGAAATCACGTCGCGCAAAGATCAACCCGACCCGTTGTTCGACCCGTATCAAGAACCGAGATTATGCATAAGAAATCCAACTCGTTGATTACCCGGAACAAGAACCGTGAAGTGGGAACGACAAAAAAAAATTGTGAAACCTTTTCATAAGTTCAAGTTAGAACTTTAAACCATTAACAACATGGAGGAATAAAACTCTCAAATTTAATTTAATTCTCTCAAATAATCAAAGTCTTCTTTTTCAATGAATAATAATAGATCCTATTTATATGAAACTATGAAAAATCCTAATTTAGCTAGATAATCTCGTGCTTAATTCAAATAGATAACAAAAGATGGTATTTATGTCAAACTAGGAAACTATCAAAAATGATAAAATTCTCACCAAATTTTTATACTATTTTCTTTCAACTTGTTCTAAGCATGTTTATATGCAACCGTAAGCCCAAAAGTACCATGCACCCACATTGCCTTGTGCAGAATTTCGTGACGATTCCGAATTGTATTCATGGGCAAAAATCCGACACCCGAGCAGAGAGTTATGCCCATTTGAATCTACGCTACTCATTTTCTTTCCAAATGTCTTCCAAACCTTGAATCCAATTCATTTTGGCTCCCGAGCCCTTCACAAAACTTGAACCTTAGCTTGTCAACTTTACCCATCCGAACTCCATTACTTGAACCCTTTAATCGTGTGACCCGACCACGTGATTGCCTGTCCTGGATCATATCACCTTGGGATAAAGTGAGTTACAATCATCTGTTGATGGGTAGTTGGTCAATAATATTTTGTAATGCTAAGGCAAGGAAGGAGAATGAGATCAGTTATACAATTAATGGATTTCCCATTCCCATGCAAGTATGAATAATTATTTTTGAAAATGTATTCATATTATTTCAATGCAAATATATATTGTCATGTGCATGGAAACTCTTGTAACAATGGTATTTTTCAAATAGCTATGGGCATTTGAGGCGGTTCCTGAAATTGGTGAAAGGTTTGGTGAGAGGCTTCATAATCGATCGCCAAGATTTCTTAGCTGGATGTCTACAAAACAACTGCAGCAATGTATGTATGAAACATTTTTCAAGAACGAAATGGTATTTGATCATATAAAATTTAGTTAATCTTTCAATTTGGATACTGTACAGAATACATTCCCATGGATACTCAATTTGGATACTATATAGAATACATTCCCGACAACAAGCTCTAACCTCTAAAGCACCCCTAACTAGAGCAGAAGTTGAGGAATTGATGTTGGATCAACGAATCCTTATCGAAATGGGCTCTGAATAGTAAAATCTGAAATCAGTCAGCACTTGGCCTCCGAATTTGCAAGACTAAGGGAGTTCATATCTACACACGTGACCTCGTCCAGTTCTACCAACCCTTCATCTGCGACAGATGAACGAAAGCCCGGAGTCATCGAAATTGTACAGCATGGTATGTGAGTTGATTGTTCAAAAGTTTAGATTAATAAATATTCTCAATCATTTCAGTAGTACCCAAACTAGGAATTGATGAGATCTTTGTTAATATGGTAACCGTTGTTTTCAACTAGACGGAGAAAGTATCGACCCCGAAGGTGTGTGCCCGAATAACTTGGAGGGTCCATTGCCTAGTGAGAACCAGGAGGTGAATGGTATGTATACTAATTATGATGAATCCAAAATTTAAATACTTTCATTTTATTCTCTAGTATACAAACTAGAAATTGATGACATGTTCGTTAATATTGCAAATATTGTTTTCAACTAGATGGAGGAGGCATCGACCCCGAAGGTGTGCTCGAATAACCAGGAAGGTCCATTGCCTAGTGAGAACTAAGAGATGAATTACATATATGCTAATTATGAGGAACTCAAAATTTTAAATACTCTTATCTTATTTCCTAGTATGCAAACTAGAAATCGATGATATGTCCGTTAATATTGAAAAATGTTGTTTTCAACTAGATAGAGGAGGCATAGAGCCTGAAAAGTCATGTCCGGACAATGAGGAGGTTCTAAGTGATGGAAGCAGATGGTATGTTTTGTATTGAAGAAGTTATACTAAGGGTCCATTTGATTGCAAGAGTGGAATTTGGGTGGAAATGAAATGAATTTTAGGGAATTGAATTGCCTAAAATTGTTTTTCTGAAAATTGTCAATTAATTGTGTTTGATTAGTATAATTTTTGACGTGAAAAATATTGAAATTTTGGATCTTTTGATGTTCGTTTGGTTTTGTTTTACATGGAGATTGTTCATTAAGGGGATAGATTTTTTTTACAATGGGGATAAAAATTTGTTTCCATTGCCTAAACAAAAGTTGAAAAATCATTTTCCCATCAAAGTGGTGGGAAAACCAATTCAAGGAAAACAAGGAAAATAGGTGACATGGAAGAAAAGAGGGAAAAATAATTCCAAGGAAACTTATTCCTATCAAACAATGTAAAAGATGGAAAATGAAAAATGATTTCCAAGTTCCATGGAAAATTGGGGATATCAAATAGGGCCTAAGTTGAATTTTGATGATATTCTATACGCATGTTGAGTTGAAAACTAATGTTGAATGTCTTTTCACGATTTAAATATAGATGGTACTACAATGTTGGATGATGCCATGAAGGAAAGCACGCTTCCCACTTCTAATGTCATGGTCTAACCTGAAGGTAAGTTTCCAAAGAAGGATACATAATATTCATTTTAGGTAGTCGACCGGATAATTAGATGTTGGTAGACTATGTTATGTTATTATTTGGCATTTTGGATAAGTAATTCGGCCCATATTACTTTGCGTAGGCGATGTTACTGGCATACCAGTGGCGACTACCATACCCATTGAAGGCAACGATGCAGTTAAGGCAAAGAGCCCGTGATCGACATGCCTTCGCTTTCCTATAGCATTTACCAGGACTCCATACACCAAGGGGATGAGAAAGAGAGTCAAGACTTAGTGCCCAAGAAGTTTTTTAATATTATGATAAACATTATTTGGTGGTTGTTTACTAAATGACCATAGTGGGGACAATTCTCCAGGACTTTGATTATAAACAATATTTTGGTGGATGTATATATATATGCTTATGCATCTCCGTTGAATTCAACAACCATTGACGTGGGCAAAATTTGCATACATCATCGGCTATAATTACTTATTGTAGTTTTGTCATGGATTTATATGGTAATGTATGTACCAAATGTTGTGCAACAACATATCCCTTATGCATCTTATTTATAGTCAATTTTGCAACCAATTGTCGAGAATGATAGGAACCTTCGTCGGGACCGACAGTTTAACTTTCGTGATGATATGAAATATTTTGCTTGTATATTTAAACACGAGTACTGCCTTCAAACAGTAATGAAAAAAAAATTATTTTTGCATGCAGAACATATAGCGCTAGCATTGTGACATGCAATAAACAACCATGGACAAGTTAGGAACATACACATTATGTCGGGACCGACAGTTGAACTATCGGATTGTAATGCTGTACTTTGTCTATGAGAATTTTGATAGGAAGTTATTACTACACGATTGATGTTTTGCGAATGATAATGAAATGGTAGTGGTAATATAGCTTTAAAAGGTACACGCCATCATTTGGTTATACAAAATAGAAATTCAACCAGTTTCAGATATGAGTGGTGTCACAAAGGGATTGGAACATGTGGTCCAATTATGGACAAGTATACTACAACGAGTTCATTTCCTGATTCGTAGGGTAGACACGTATCTGGATCACTTATGTCGTGTGGGTGGTTTTGTCCCCTCTCCACTTCCTTTCGTTATCCACATAAACAAACTTTCCTACATGCGACATGATGAATCTCAAATGATTATTTATACCTGAAAAGTTGAGGTTGCAATAGTAAAACATTTGCACAATCGGCATTTAATAGCATGAAAATTACACATTCGAATAATAAATCCATACGGTCAAACCAACAATTGAAATGTCTATTCCAACATTTTTCAAGTCTCGAATTCGACAGGTGAAATGTCTATCCCGAGAGGTTCAAAATGTAGAGTTCGACGGTTGAAATGTCTAACACGACGATTTCTAAATGTTGAATTTGACCGTTGAACTATCGAAACTGACGGAAGCATATATGTAGATGATTGGAACAAAATTTTCATCACATTAGGGGTGATCATCAATATTGTGCTACCGCACAGTAAAGGATTAAAGAGGCAATTCTTCAAAATATTTATTGGGTTTGATTGGAAGAAATTATTCAAAACATTATTAGTGATAATCAATTCTCAACTACAATATGAAAATATCTTCCCAATAAATAACTCAATGCTTCGTTAAATATGGAAACATTCACAACATTTTGTAGAGGATATTGGTATTTTTATTTCAAAAGATTTGAAAAATCAAACAAATCAATGAATATTAATTTCGAAAATTTCGAATAAGTATGACCATGTTGTATTTAACATTTCAAAAGTAGTAAATTATAAGATAAAAATATAAATAATTTGTAATATGCTAACCTCTCTAAATGAATGATGAATCTAGTAATGTCTTCTTCATGGAGGAATGTAGAAGATGGTTAAAAGTTAGGGTTTGTTAATAGTAGAAAAAATTGGTTTATGCTTACTTAGCAAAATCATTTTTAAAAAAAATAATTGTTTTAAGTATAATGCCAATATAATATTCATATATCCAATGTTTATAGTACAAAAATTAAATCACCACTTTTGAAATAAAATTATATTCCAAATATTTTTTTATTAAAGAAATAATTTTTTTTATAGTTCCGCATTTAACGTAAAAAAAGTGAGTTTTTTGTAACACTCAGAAGTTTATAAAAATTTGGGTTGTTACAGTTTGGTATCAGAGCCTAATTCTACATTTCCCGTAGATATAAAAAAAACTTTTAAAGGTACAATATTCACGGTCGCTTTACTGTTCACGTGAACAGCGAATAACGACATTGTTCACGTAAACAGTGATCGTCATTGTTACAAAAAAAAAAAAAATTGAAAAAAAAAACATATTTGGAATATCCATAAATTAACCAAACATGAAAATTGTATCTTTTTAAAAAACAACATAATTACTTAAGTAATTAAATAACATATATTTGAACGAATTAGACTAACTAACAAATTAAAGACATAAAAACCTAATTTTTATTTTATTTTTTTCAAATAATCTAGTAATCTACATGACCATCCCGCTGCAGTTCCAATCGACTTGAACTAACCAAAAAATTATTGTAAGAGTGAGTATTTAAAAATACTCAATAAGATACGTGTAATTTCTATACATAATTATATAACAATCAATTTAAACACTTCATACCACTCTTCTCTTATAGAGTATATTGGTGACCAAGCGATACACATATCTTATGTTATCTTAAATTCTTGAAAGATTTCATATCTCTTTATAAAGAACCTGAAAGTTCATTGACAATTCATGCATAAATGACTGAATACATAAAGATGTACTAAAATAAACAATTTGTACATAAGTATCTTACCTTAATTTTGAAAGGTTGAAAAGAATCAAATCTTATACGTAAAAATTCTCCTATTATTTTTCTATATTTTTTACTCTCCTTCACTCTCTCTGCCATTACTCTCTTTATTTTATGTGGTGAAATAATGGAAATTCTTGCAGTATTTATATTTGAAATTTTCAATTGAGTTTGTATACAACTATAACTGAAAAACCGTTAACACAAGGAATTTGAAAAAGAATTGGTTTCAAATGATAGAATTAGGATTACTATTAAACTCTATCTTAATTCAATTAAGATTACAATTAAATTTATCAAGATGGGATTTATATTAATTAATGGTTTTTCTAATTAAATTGAGTTTGAGATTAACTAAAAGAATTGTATTCATTATCAATAATCAATTTTCCATCACTTGTCAATATAACTAGTGAACCGCACGTGCAAGGCACAAGCTACAGTATAGTTGGTTATGTAATAACGTAGATATAAAAAAATTATTTGTGTTAAGCATTAATTACATCAAATTTAAGCAAATGTTGCCGAATGTTTCGAGCCAATAACATTGGAAAATTGGTGTATTCAGGACCATGATTATATTCTAGTTAAAGAACTTCCGCAAGTAAATATTGTTTGAATGGACAAAAACTATTAACTTATATTCAACTCAACTTTTCTAGAGTGATCAATCAGACATGAAATAAATCAGATAAACCTAAAGTGCAGAATGCTCATATTATCTAAAAAATGACGTATTCTCAACCAAAAATGAAAGAAGTATCTATTTTGCTTGTTCGTTTATTTTAGGCATGTAAGAAAAGATAAATCTATAAGTAAAAGCATGACATCATGGATGAACTATACGAGTAGTTATAAATTCTCAAGATATTGACAAAAAAACACTTGCAACAAGTCAAGAAAGTTGTATACATTTTTTCTATCCAATTCATCAATCTATCCTCTTGGTGTAATTTGAGGATTTTAAATTAAATTCTTGATGATGAAAGGTTAGCTACCAGTGGTCTTTTTAGAAATTCCCAACATTAAAACTCCATAACTAAGACAAAGAGAAGGTGAAACCATTTTATGATCACGCTCAATTGACTGAAAGTAATCAACGCTAAGGTTAAGGCTATTATATAAGTCAGGAATAATCATAGCAGAAGGAAGAAAAAAGACGAAGAAATTCTCAGGGCCATCCAGCGATAAGTCCCTGTTTCCAGTATTATTCAGTCTGCATCTCAGTACGGGCAACCCCAAAATCGGTAATCTTCAGCTGCCTCAGAAAAGTTGCCAAACTGTTGGCTCAAGGAATGATCATTGGTGTGACCCCTCTTACCTTTTGTCAACATCCTCCATTGGCACTATGAATGAGCATAAAAAAACATGTTGAAGTATGGTGAATAGGAAAATCCTTTTACAACAAACAAAATAAGAACAGCAAGAAAAAAACTAATTTTTTTACTCGTGATAGGAAACCATCTGAAGGCTTAAGGAAAACAATTTCATTGAGGATTCCATGACAACATGCTTCTTAGTGGACAGAGGGCTATACTCATCCCCTGGGTATAACTTCAAATGATGATACCTGTAGCTGTATGCAATTCATCCTTTGACGGTCAATCTCAACATTTTACTGGGGAATTCCATGAAAATGAAGAAGCCGATTCATTAGTCATTGCATTTATGTCAAAAGATTACTATCAGCAAACTCTTAGTTATAATGAAGCCCTAGAGCAATTAACACCACCTCAATCAACAAATCAAGGAACCAGGATGACTTTAATCCAGTAGAAACCTGAGAGCGCCCTGTCTTTAAACACAATATTGTGAGTAGTCATGGAAGCACTGCACCTAACATATAATTAAACTAAATATGAGGAAGAGCTTAACATAGTAGAAGAAAGAGATTGAAATTGTTCTAAGAAACGTTTGGAAAACTTCATGTATGTAGTAAATAGAGTTCTCTTAGTAAAATCTATATCAGAAATGTATCAATCTTCAAATTTCATTGAGAACCCTCTATAGAGATGGTTCTTATTACTCAATGTAAGGGAACTGACAAAAACCAAAAAAACCTTCAGCAATGACTCCTACAAGTCGTATGGTTTAATATCAATGATATTTTTTTTACAAAAAGAATAATTATATTCATACATAATCATTTACCAAAGTTTTTACCGAATTGACAAATAGTGGCCCCCTATTGGGGTGGCCACCACTTGTCAATTCGGTAAAGCATTTGGTACATAATCAGTCACCCCAATAGGGGGCCGCCACTTGTCAATTCGGTAAAGCATTTGGTAAATGATTATGTACGCGTAGCACAATTATTTCAAAAAACACATAAACAAAAACAACTAAAAGTAAACAATTGCAATTGTTAAGTTGCCACTTATTTATCTATCTTCTTAAAAAAATACCCAATAGTTTTCCCATGGTAGATTCTGAAAGCTAGTTCACTGAAAACTTCACCATCACTATTAGGTCACTGTACCAAAAAGTAATGATGTGATTCATAAGATTAACATTTGTGTCACTTGAAAATGATCGTGCAGGACTCCTCTAAGCTGTGCATTC
>CAIGRF010029175.1:13923-28127 GCA_903798235.1 Fraxinus ornus
TAAAATTATCATTTTATCTCGTTTAAAATTAATAAAAATGATGAAAAAAGTTTGGTAAACAAGAATTAACTAACATCAGGTCACAACCAAACCTCAAGTTGCAAAAAAGGGAGCACTAATCTCATGTTGATATGGTAATAAATATTTTGAAATCAATCTTATCGAGTTTATGTTAGTTCTCACAATTCTTACCGAATACAATTTTGATCATTTAAACACGCTAGTTCGTGCTAGTTCTCACAACCAAGCCTAATCGGTCTGTTGCAACATATCTAACTCTCGACATTTACAACCCAACCAATCCATGCCTAAAATTATGTCAAAGTCTTTCATGTCTATTATTAATAGATTTGCCTCAAACGCTTTTCCTTCAAGTTTTATTTGAACCGACTTAGCTATCTTATCAATTTTTAGCACCTTAACTGAAGGAATGCTAACTTTTAGTATGATATTTGACTTATCACATGCAATACTATATTTAGCTACGAAGATGATGAAACAAAAGAATGCGTTACCCCGGAGTCAAATAAAGTATAAGCAAGAAAATTAGCTATCAAAAGAATACATGTTATAAAATTGGAGTTCTTCTCTGCCTTTTGCTCAGTCATAGCAAAGACTCGAGCTTTCCCTTTGTTATTCTTATCATGTTCCTCATTCTTCTTATGAAAAAACTCTGTGCAATTTTGAGTGATGTGGCCTAACTTACCACATTGAAAACAAATGTTTTTTCCCATCTGATACTCTCCTTTATGTTGTTTACCACACTTATGACATGGTGGAATGAGATTGGTTGCACCCTTGCTAGCACCAACTCCACTCTTTACTTTCTTATTCTGCCATTTTCCCTTTCCCTTATCCTAGTTGTTCCACTTCCGTTTACCAACCACAAACTTATTTTGATGGTTGCTTTGACCATGATGGTCTGTACTTGTCTTTATTCCATAATTTTTAGTACTATTCCTTTGATACCAAATAGCATGATCTCATTCCAACATTCGCTATAGGTAGTAAAACAGTTAGACATAAGGATCATGCTAATCTGATGAAGCCATTACTGAAATCTCTTTATTTTCCTAGCTTCAGTATCTACGAAATATAAAGCATACCTAGTTAGCTGGTCGAACTTCCTTTCATAATCAATCAATGTCAAGCTTCCTTGCTTTAGCAGTAAGCATTTTATTTCATTGAAGGCCCTTAATGATTGGAGAAAGAAGTTCTTAGTAACTTCTTCTTTAAACTAATTCCAAGTTAAAGCCTCTTGCTGAGCTTCATTCCTAGTTCGGACATTGACTCCCACCAATGACTTGCTGCTCCCGTGAACATAAACTCTGCGCACCGTACTTTTTGTTCATCATTGGCATCTATAAGTCGAAAAATTCGTCCCAACTTTTGCAGCCATTCCTCGGTAGCTAATTGATCACTATAACCATTGAAAGAATGTGGTTTATACCTTCTGAAAGTTTCCACAATCGAAGCTTGAGTCAGGGTATCTACATGGTTCGCTTGCAAAGCTTGCCTTCTAAGCTCTTGCACCGCTTGCAACAAATTTCTTATCAAATCGTTCTGGTTTGGTTGCGCCAATTCCTTTAGACAAGAAATAAATTTCATCTATTAGACATGCATGCCACTAATTCAAGAACGAAATTTTAGAAGAAAATTGCTTCTTCTTCTTCTAGGCGGTTGGTTTCTTCTAGCAACCCGTCACTCATAGTTATTAAACTGCATGTTCTCATTTAAATTACATCTACATATGTAATTACATAAATAAGATTTCAAATTTTTTAAAACCTTGGGTTCTGATGCCAAGTTGTAATGACATAAATCTTGGAATTTGAAATTAGTACAAAAACAACAACGTTTTTTTTCTTTCAAAAATTTGGGTTAAAACTCTCTTAATTTTCTTTTAACTTTGTGGTTACCCTTGCGTTCTATTACAAGTTCTAAAATTATTGGAAACAAATGGTTTAATGTACATAACTTTCATTTGTTAAATAAAAAAACTAAAACGAAGGGTAAAAATGAATGTTAGCATGCATTAACGGAGTTAAATTTAGCAACATGTTAGCCAACGATCAAGCTTAGTTGGACCATTTATCATATTCATAATTTTATGAAATTTTTACGGTATTTTCTAAACTCATCCATGTACAATATAGTAAAATCTCAAAATTTTCTAAGATCATTTAGGCACTCCAATAGACACTCAAACATGTGAAAATAAAACTGTTCTCGGGTACACTGAATATAGCACACAAAAATGACATAACTTATCCTACTGGTCTTCAATTGACTTAATTCCAAAGCTATCGGTCACTAAAATTAGAGGGCTTTCATACCCCACTTGTTTTGTCCAAAAATCCAAAGAATTCTATCCAGGGTGACAATACAAAGTTCAAGCAGTAAGCCGAAAATCTTTGTTTGAAAGTCTAACGTTTAATCTTAACTTCTTTAGCAAATTTAATTATACGCATAATTAAACCAAATAAAAATTTAAATATTCACATTAAGAGAAAGAACTAGGAAATCTTAAAGAAAGATAAACTAATATGCCTTAGAAATTAAACGTAAGTTGCATAACTAGTAAGAACTAGAAACTCTTCAAATGCAACTAGTTACACAAATGCAGCACCTTTATCCTTTCGGTTCCACACCAATCCACGTAAATCCCACTTCCTCGACCATCCTTTAAGTTGAAAATTTTTTCAACATAGAATGTGTGAGCTTTAAGCTTAGTAGGACTAATATCACATGGTGCACCATTTTGATCATAAACATATATACATATATACAAAGTGGTGATTCCGAAGAATCCCTTGGGGTCGTGGAAACCGGTTATGTCCATACATAACTTTTTTGTTCATAGTTTCAAAGATTCTAACACACATCACAAGCATACATATACATACATAATGAACAAAAATGGTAAATATTTAGTACCAACTACCTTGATTTTCTTGAAATATAAAAGAACAAAATGTGTATAAGCCTTTCTCCTTTACACCCTTACTATTCCTTTAAACTTAATTTAACATAAAAGATGTTTTTGAGAGAAAATAAAAGCAAATTTGGATTTGAGGTGAGTTGTAGTGAAAAAAGTGACTTTCCTCCCTTTCTAATGAAAAACTATATGAGAGAGTTATATTATCATTAACCTTGTTAAATTGAGTCTTTAACTAGGTATTTATAGAGTTTTAAGCCCATAAAAAAATTACTCTAATAAAAGTTGTTGACATCCAATCTGCGATCTAATTAAGTCCGTTTGTTATATTCACTTAGCTCATGCTAAATTAAAGTTGGATCTGCAAGGTCGGCTTGTACTTATGATTGTCGAGGTTTGAGAGAACATAATTATTATAGATTCCTTATACACTGTCAAAACATTCAATCATTTCATGACATTTGGAATGACTTACGTCAGCGTCCACCAATTCCAACTTCATTCTCTAATCAGTTCATTAATTATTGGGGACCCCATTTAAGGTGGTTTCATGATAACTTGATGGAGCCGACCTCAGTAACCAATCAGGATATGTCATTGGCGTACCTTTTCAGCTCGGTACTGTATGTTGATTTGATAGCAACCAATCAGGACTTAAGTCATTGGCACAAGTTCCCAGTTCGGTACTGTTGTTGACAAGATATGAATATGAAAGATACATGCTCTTCATTTCCTATAAAAAGGAGGACGGTATCCTTAGGGAAAGAGGAGAGAGGAAGCCTAACAACTTCATATTTCAAATATCTCATTCGATAAAAAAACACTTGTAGTTTGTAAATAATTATCAATAATAATCCTTATTTACACTTGAAGTTGGCTTAAATTTTGTTTATACAATTTTCAACGTCAACAAAAGTTTTATAAAGCATTTACATAATGAGAAATAGATGAAAACGAACTATTAATATGATTTGTAACCTATATCTATGAATGCAACTAATAAACCAATTATTCCATCCAATTAACTTGATATAATTATTATTAATTTACAAAACGAGGAGTTTTTAACTCAAGATAATTTTATAAAAATATTTTCACTATGATTCTAACATGGGTTGACCATATGAAATACCATGTAGATAACCATTTTGTTGTAATCAAATATCCAAGGAATTGAATCTTGAACCTCTAAGTAAAATAATTAGTTCCTCACCATTGGAGTTGTAGAGCATTTTAATATTTTTATGTACAATAAGTTATATGTATCCAATGAATCATATATATATTTGTAAAAGTGTTTTTATAAAAAGTTTGATCAATTATTTTACTTTATTTTATTGAACTAAATAATTATTGAAAAAAAATTTAAAAAAAATTTTGCCTAAATTTTTTTTTATACTTTAATTTTTGTTTATATAGATTTTTATGCAATAACCCACCGATTCAACCTGACCCACAAATTTAACCAGTAACCCAGACCCAGTACCTTGTTCGGATCGATGTCCGAGTCAGGTCTAATAACTATGCTTATTTGGCATACGGTGCAAAGTAATCCCCCAACTTACACTTTCCATTTTATGGGCCGAGCCTCCATAGCTCGTTTCTTAAATGAACTACATCAACGAATTTAAAAATATAAATTTTACAAAACTCCTTTTATAATCCACTCCAAAATAATGCATGTGGCAGTTTTTAGTTTTGTAATGTACTCGTATTTGGCATATGGTGCAAAGTAATCTCCCAACTTATGCTTTCCATTTTATGGTGTGTTTTGACAGCATGGCAGTGGCATCATTTGCATCAATCTTCTTCCCCAACTCCATTAGGCCCGCTATATATTTGTTGTGTGCATTAATATTAGCTGGTGAATTGCTATATTGGGTTTACAATAGAGATGTACACATTTTCAGGAGAGAGATTTATTTCTGGATCAATATTTTATGAATTGGGTTGCCTCATAATTCTTTGGCCCAGATTGATTCTGTTGGGCCAGTGCTGGAATCGGATCCTTGGCCCAAATGTTATTACTTGGTTGTAAAATTGTGTTTGCAATTTCACGCCTTATTAATTATTTTGGCTTTGCGATCTGGCCCTACACTTAGCCAGATCTCCACCGTTGGCTGAAGTTGTTTGATCTCCCTGCCTTAAGTGATTCTCAAAGCTTCATTTTTCTGTGCAACTGTTCAGTGTTTGAGAGACTTTCTCTCTGTGTCGTTTGGGTTAGTCTCTTGCTTTCTGCCGTTTGTAAATCTGAGTGATTTTTGTAGATTTTCTTAGTGATAAGGCAGTAAGGATACTTGATCTATTCTTTATGAGATTGTGTATATTCTGAGTGATTTGAGGCGAGAACAAATTGAAAAAATCTCTGATTTCTTCATACATTAATGTAATTTGATTCTTGGTGATTTTAGTGGATTAGAGCTTTATCATTTTGTGTGGATGCTCAACGGGTGAGTAGGCCAAATGCTGAACATCCGAGCCCTTTGGGGCGAAAAATCCTTGTGTTCATCTTCATTTTCTGCTATTTATTGCTTTAAACTGTGTTCTTTGTGAACTTTCAGACCAATAAGTGGTATTAGAGCCCTTATTAGTTGTAGATCTGAGTTGGTGTTCATTTTTAGAAACCCTAAATTTCAAAAGTGTTTCGATTTTATAGATCTTATGTTCTTGAAATGATATTTGTAGGAAATAAAACTTTTGGGTTGAAGTTTTATGATTCTTCCCATTTTAAACATGTTTTAAAGGGATTCAAAGTTTTCTGATAAAAGAATCTGTGTATTTCTCTGGAAATCGTTTCTTCTATTTGTTTCTCTCCTTTGATCTGGTATCCTTACTGAATTCGTGGTGTTCTTGATCTAACTCGGTAGTGAGTTGTGGTAACTCATTTTGACTCATACTGAGTCTTGGTAAGTTGAGTTGACTCGTTCGATTTCACCGAGTTTGTACTGAGCCTGTGTGACTCGTTGCTTCCTGCAGCTATTCTAAGCTTCCTTCTCACCTGCTTCTGTTATTCTCTAAAGCCCCCTATTATTTTCAGCATTCTGTGTCATTTTTGGAATTTGTTATTAAGGCAAGTGATCCTCTCATTCTTTCCTTTGTCCAAGTTCTCATTGAAGATCTAAGAATCTGAGAGAGTAGGAAATAAAAGGGTTACCACTCCTTAAATAGTTTCAAATTTGACGGTTCTTGCATGATATTATCAATATTTGATCAATTGTTAGTACTTATCATATTCTGTGATTTCTTGAAGTCTTTCCTCATACTGTCAATACTTGTTAGTTATTGTGTGGCATACTATTTGATTCTTGTGTTTTATCTTCAATAATCTCTGCTGCACACAAATTTGAAGTAGAAGTTTAGAGGGAGATTGGAGATTTTAGTTTATGGAAACAGAAAATGAGGGCTCTGTTGTCAATAGAGGTGTGCTGCTGCCTTAGATGGAACTTGGCCACCTGAATTTAGTGTCTATAAAAGGCAGGAGTTAGATGAGGTTGCCTGGAGTTCCATTTTTCTTCACTTATCTGATACTGTTATTAGGAAAGTTGGAGAAGCTACTAATACTCAGGGTTTATGGACTAAGTTAGAATCTCTCTATCTTGCTAAGAGTATGCCCAACAAATGCTATCTCCTTAAGCAGTTCTACAATTTCAGATTTAATCCATCTTCTACACTGTAGAATAACATTGATAAATTCACAAGACTTGTTCAAGAATTGACTAACTGTGATGAGAAACTGCCTGAAGATCAACAAGTTGTGGCCCTGTTAAATGCCTTAGGGGACAAATATAGAGATCTTAGAAATGCCTTGGAATATGGAAGAATTGATCTCATCGTTGACATTGTTATATCATCCTTAAGGAATAGAGAACTTGAATTAAAATCTGATTTCAAGGACTCTAAATCTAATAAAGCTTTGAATGAGAGGGAGAAACCAAATCAGAATAAAAGGGAAAATTAATGCAACTACAACTCTTACAAAAGAGATAAACCCCAATTTACCAAGTTCAAAAATCAGAATAAGACTCAATCTAAACCTAAACTACAGCCTAGAAAATGTTACTACTGTGGGAAAACATGACATCTAATCAAAGACTGCTTCAAAAAGATCTCTGATATAAAAGATAAACATAACTCTAATGGGTCTGCTGATGTTGCTTGTAACGATGAACATGATATTTAGAGGGTTGTTCTTGTTAATACTACCAACAGGAACCCAAAAGAATGAGTTTTTGATTCTGGTTGTACTTTTCATATATGCCCTATAAGGGATTGGTTTACTGAACTTTTTGATCAAAATAGGGGGCAAGTTCATATGGGAAATGACATGAGTTGTCAGATAAAGGGAATAGGGAAGGTGAATCTTCAAATTGATAACAACAAAATTCTCAAATTGGATAAGGTCAGATTTGTTCCTGAATTGAAAGGAATCTGATTTCACAATCCACAAAAGTTTCATCAAGCTTCATCTCAACAATAAAGAGATCATCTCTTTGCCCAAGATAAATGGTATCTACACTATGCATACTGAACCTTTAGTAGGCTACATCTCTACTGCTGTTAATATAAAATCTGACAAGTCCTTAATCTGGTACAAAAGGCTTGGCCACATGTCTGAAAAAGGATTAACTATTTTAAATAAACTTAGCTATTTTGGAAAAGACAATTTTGAAAAACTTAGTTTTTGTTAAGACCGTGTTTTTGGAAAACAAAACAAGCTTCCTTTTAAAACTGGAATCCATAAATCTACCTCAATCTTGGACTATTTACATGCTGACCTGTGGGGTCCAACATCTGTGAATACCTTGAGTGGTTATAGATTCTACTTACTTATAGTAGATATTTTTCAAGGAAAATATGGACTTTTCTTTTGAAAATATTCTTTGTGAGATTGTGTATATTCTGAGTGATTTGAGGCGAGAACAAATTGAAGTACATTGTAATCTGATTCTTGGTGATTTTAGTGGACTAGAGCTTTATTCCTTTGTGTAGATGCTCAATGGGTGAGTAGGCCGAAGGGCGAACATCCGGGCCCTTTGGAGCAAAAAATCATTGTGTTCATCTTTATTTTCTGCGATTTATTGCTTTAAACTATGTTCTTTGTGAACTTTGGGACCAACACAATATATGGAAGTGGTTGTTGGCAGAAGTATAAGATTTTACATGGATTTATATTACTTCAATTAAAACAAGGAAATGGAAATCAACTACAGTACATTCTTCAGTCACTACCAGAAAAAGGGTTCAAAAGACGAAAACTAAACCTAATTTATAAGCAAAAAAAAAAAAAAACTGATAAAATTTGAGAACACATTTCTTTAGCCTCTATCATCATTCAATCAGATCTGATGATGGATATTTAGTTCTAATAGTGTTCAATTTGATGATAAAAAATTATCAAGTAACAGAAAAATATTTCTTATATTTATGCCTATTAAATTGTCCCATAATCTTATCATTACTAAAAGGTTTTATTCTATGAGGAAAATACATGTCTCTAGCCTCTAGCATCCTTCAATCAGATCTGATTATGGATCTTTAGTTTTAATAGTGTTCAATTTGATGACCAAAAATCATCAAGTAACAGAGAATTATTTTTGATATTTATACAGATTAATGTGTCCCATTATCTGCTAATTCCATCCAAATAACTCACTTAAAATTATTACTAAAAGATTTTATTTTACGAGGAAAAATTATTTGAGAATACGTCTCTAGTTGACTTTACTTCTAGCTTAATTTGTGCTTATGTAATACTAAAGAATTAAGGCCATGTTTGATTACCATATCACACCACAGAAAAACGAATTTCATTTTGATTGTTTGATTGTAACGTGGAAATGGAAATCGAATTTCAAGGTACAACCACTTTAAGTTGCATTTTCTTTATTTTCATGGAAAACGAATTCTTATGAGTTTGGTGGATTTTTATTTTCCAACTAACATGGAATTGAAATTCCTTTCCATTTTTACCCATCAAATGGACCCAGGGTTTTCCTAGGTCTTGCTTTACGCTGTGTTTTCTTAGAACTTATTTACTGAGAATTGTCAATTAATTGTGTTTGATTTGTATAATTTTTCATCTGAAAAATATTGAAATTTTGGATCTTTTGGTGTTCGTTTGACATTATTTTCCATGAAAATTGTCCATTAAAGAGGTAGAATTTGTTACAATTGAGAATAGAATTTGTTTCCATTGCAAAATAATAATAATAATAATAATAAATTTGCCTAGAAAAGCATTTTCTCAAAAACCAAGAAAACGCGAACATGTGAATGAAAGATGGAAAGCCAATTTCATGAAAAATTTGTACAATCAAACAAATAAAAAGGTGAAAAATGAAATTTAATTTTCATCTTCCATGAAATTGAAGTGTAATCAAACAATGTCGTACAGTCATATAGAGGCATGTAATTCCATAAATGATAATTTGAAGTAAGATTCGATGAGGCTGGTCTTGGAAAGACGCAATTGTACCGACAAAAAGTGGGGCCGCATTATGGATGTCTTTCTGTGAGGAAAATTAAGAAGTCATCAATTGGAATTAACCTTTGCACTGACAATCATGAATGACAATATTGATACAGTCAAAATTTGGACCATTAATTTTTAAAATTTGATGAATATGATGTTGAGAAGTATAAATTGTCAGGGAAGATTGTCAAAAAAAAAAAATAAAAAAAAAAATAAAATAAATAAAATAAAAAATTGTACAAGTAACATGATTGATGTTATTTTATCAATTATATGATATCTGAAATTATATTTGTAAAATCATTCCTACTACGTATATAATTTGGTTTAGACCCTGTCTTACCGAATGTATACTTTCGTTTACTAATTTGGTTAAATAGTTTATTTCATAATACACTTTGAGATTTTAACCTTTGACCAGAATAATATTTTTAAAAGAAATATTTTAAATCATAATTTATAAACTACATAATATTTATATACCCTTATTCAACATCACTAGAAAACTTAATTTTTTCTTTTCTCAAATTAATTTCTTCCTCGGGTTTTTCTTGTTAAGTGCTGTTCAGATTCAGTCATTTTGGTAGTTTCGGCCATTTCTGATAGTGGTCGGCTTATTGGGCGATTATGGTAAGGTGGAGGCTTCGTGGTGATTGAGGTCTAGTTTCTTCTTCTAGTCTTCTTTCCGCCCTCTTTCATGGTCTTCTTGGTTCTTGATGGTTGGGTGGTTTGTGGTTGTTCTTGTGTGTTTAAGGCAGCTTCGATTTTTCTGGCGATGTTGTGTTTTTCGACTGGGTGGCTTTATTGTTCCCAGTTCTCAGCCGCTTATTAGATTTTGGTGGCTTGGCGTTCTTGGTGGTGGCTAGCTCGTTTCTCTACTCAGTTCGCAGCCTACTTTCTGGAGATTCTTACTGGCTTCATTCAGTCTCGACCTCCTTGTGGTGTTCTTACTGCAGATGAGGGGAATTACAAATGATGATGGAATATCTATGGGTTCTCCATCAATTGTGCCAATTGTCAACCACAATTCTAAATTAATTTGCCTGGAGTATGAATGCGGATGGAATTAATTTGCCACAGGAGTATGAAGACCCGTCCGTTTCAATTGAGGTTGTTCCTAAGGTTATTGTTCCAATTTCGACAACTAGAACTGATATTGAGGCTCATGAGATCATGGATAATGCTCCAATTGATAGAATTGTAGATCAATTGAGCCCCGATTTCATCCTACAATATGCGGTAGCTGAACACTGAATTAAAAAAATGGCAGTCATACGTTTAAAACGTACACGTGCCATTTTAAGTGATAGGTCGATTTTCGTTTAAAACGTTCATGTGCCCTTTTAATTGGTGGGTCGATCTCAGTGGGAGACGTGCTATGTTTTTGTATACTTTACCCCCTAAATGGCACCCTTACGTATAAAATGACAACATACCGTTTTGGATCAAGGAGTTTTAAATTCACTCCAAAATTAGTAAAATAGTGTTTCGAACATCATATAAAACTTGTGCATATTGAACAATACATTTAAATATAGTTAAAACTTTCATCCCTAAATTTTCATGTGGTTACAGGCGTGAATGAACCGAAATGGACACTAAATGAGTAGAAACGTAAATCATATGTTTAAAACGATCAGATGTCGTTTTGGGTCACACGGTCTCGATTTCACTAAAAACTAGTCGATCATAGTTTGATACATCTTAGTAGGCTAGTACATGTTGAATTAGCTAATTTGTCGAGTATTTTATCTCACAATTGGAATATAATGGAATTTGTATTACTTTCCTTTATTCGTAGTAAAGTAGAGTGTAAGTTACTTACATAACTATAGTGTTGGTTACTATCAGATGAACTTTGTATCTAACTTGTTGTTCAAATATAGCAAAAATTTGAATTCGTTTAACTTTTATATAAATATAAAGTGAATATAAAGTGAAATGAACACAAAACTAGTTGAAATGGCAATTAGCCATTTAAAATGTCAGCATATCATTTTAGGTCATAGTGTCTCGTTCTCACTTTAAAACTATGCGATCATATTTTTGAATATCTTAAAAGACTTATATAAGTTAAACAAACTAGTTTTTTTGAATATCTTATCTATAATTGAAATATGATGGTATTTAGGATACTTACCTTCATATGACTAGTATAGTTTACTTATGGAACAATGTTGTCGATCACTATCGGGTGAACTTTTATTTTATTTTTTTATCGATCTTCGAAGTTTAATGTTGTTTATCGGTTTTATTCTAAATATAGTGAATATTTTTCTACTTTCGTTTCTATATGGTTACGAGAGAGTATAAAGTGAAACGAATACCAAATTTGTTAAAACGGTACTTAGTATAAACTAGCAAGTTAAGAGCTTGTTTGGTTTAGATTTTTTGGAGGAAGAATTGATTTTGAATAGTGATATGATGGGAAATGTGTGGTTGAAAAAGAAGAAAAAAGTATTGATGTGATGTAAAATATTATTTTATTCAAGAATGTGTGGTTGAAAAATGAGAATTGATTTACTGTAGAATTGTAAAATCCAAACCAAACATGCCCTTAATCTGAAGCTATTCAGGATCTGAGTGAACCTGATGATGAAAATGAGTCTATTAATCCTACCTTGGCTGACTACCAACTGATTAGAGACAGAGATAGAAGGAACAGAATTCCTTCCACTAGGTTTAACAGTGATGATTTTGTTACTCTGTTTACTGCTCTTGATTATGTGAATGCTGAACCCTCCACTTTTGGAGAAGCTGTCAACTGTTCCGAGTCTAAGTTTTGGAAAGAAGTTATGGATGAAGAAATGGAATCTCTAATTAAAAATAAAACTTGGATTTTAGTTAATAAACCTAAGAATCAGAAAGTTGTTGACTGTAAATTGATCTTAAAAATTAAAGAATGGGCTTTTAATGTAGGAGGTAAAAGATATAAAACTAAACTTGTTGCTAAAGCTTCACTTAAAAGGAAGGAGTGGATTATAATGAAATATTCTCTCATATTGCTAAATACACCTCCATTAGAATTCTTCTCGCACTAACTGCTCATTTTAACAGGGAACTTGATCAGCTTGACATGAAAACTGCTTTTTTAAATGAGGATCTTGAGGAAACCATTTATATGAGGCAACCTGTACGTTATGAAGTCAAATCTAATGCTCACAAGGTCTACCTGTTGAAAAAATCTCTTTATGGCTTGAAGCAAGCTCCCAGACAATGGTACAAAAAGTTCAATTCCTACATTGAGACTTTATGTTTTATTAAGAGCAATTATGACTCGTCTCTTTTTCAAAGGGTCAGGATGACTTTAATCTATTTAACTACTTTTATATGTTGATGATATGTTACTTGCTTGTCAAACCAGATCTGAAATTGACTCTATTAAATCAAAGTTAAAATCTGAGTTTGAAATAAAAGACTTAGGGCAAGCTAAAAGGATTTTAGGTATGGAAATAAAAAAAAAAAAAAAAACAAATCTGATTGCATGTTATGGTTAAGACAATGTGCATACATTAAGAAAATACTTGATAAATTTTCCATGATTGACTATAAACCTGCATATTTGTCTATTGCAAATCATTTTAAACTATCTAGTGAACAGTAACCTAAAACTGATGAAGAATTTAAAAGAATGGAAAATATTCCATATGCAAACACTGTTGGATCCATAATGTATCTTATGGTCTGCACAAGACTTGATTTGGCTCATGACATAAGTATTTTAAGTAGATTTATGGCTAATCCTGGTGAGACACTTTGGCTTGCTATGAAATTGTTGTTAAAATACTTGAAAGGTACAATTGAATTAGGTCCGTTGTTTAAAAGGTGTAAAGAATGCATTGTTTTAAAAAGTTACACTGATTCTAACTTTACTGGATGGAAATTTAGATAAGAGAAGATCTACTTCCTCTTATGTTTTTACTCTATGTGATGGCTGCATTAACTGGAAATCTCAATTGCAAAAACTGGTTGCCTTGTCTTCTACAGAGGCAGAATACATAGTTGTTTGTGATGCTGTAAAGGAAAGTCTTTTATTAAGAGGGTTACTCAATGAAATTGGTTTTGTAAAGAACTGTGTCAAAATCTATACTGATAATCAGAGTGATATACATTTGAGCAAAAATCCTATGTATCATGATCGAGCTAAACATGTTGATATTAAGTTCCACTTTGTGAAGAACATGATAGAAAAAGGTTTGATTTGTTTAGAAAAAATTTCAACTGAGAGCAATCTTTCTGATTTAGGAACCAAAGTTTTACCTTTAAATAAATTTAGAAATTGCTTGAATACTCTAAATATTATTGATTTGTAGTATGTTTAGAATAATAAAGTAAGGTTGTTTGTGAATAAATTCTAACTTTCTGTTTTTCTTTTTACAGGTTGAATAAGAGCAAATAAAACACATTGGTTCTCTAGTACACTAAGTTACCAAGAATTATTTAGCAAGGTGGAGATTGTTATGAATTGGGTTGTCTCTTAATTATTTGGCCCAGATTGATTCTGTTGGGCCATGTCGGAACCGGATCCTTGGCCCAAATGTTATTTTTTGGTTGTAAAATCGTGTTTGCAATTTCACGCCTTATTAATTATTTTGGCTTTGTGATCTGGCCCTACACTTGGCCAGATCTCCACCGTTGGCTGAAGTCGTTTGATCTCCTTGCCTTAAGTGATTCTCGAAGCTTCATTTTTCTATGGAAATGTTCAGTGTTTGAGAGACTTTCTCTCTATGTGGTTAGGATTAGTCTCTTACTTTCTGCCGTTTGTAAATTTGGATTATTTCTGTTGATTTTCTT
>CAIGRF010029193.1:2319-23945 GCA_903798235.1 Fraxinus ornus
ATAACCGTGGATGTCCGGGCCAGCTTGCGCGCACCTCGACTAATTCCACGGGGTCCTAAAGTTTACAGCCGGATACTCACTTCAGTGGCCTTGAGGGGACTCGAACTGGATTCTCAGTAAATTCTTGTTCAATGTAAAGTGTCATACAATCAGCAAGAAACTCATCCTCCATTCTGTTACGAATTGTTATCTTCACATGTTTCATTACCGAAAAAGCTCGTTCAGCAGTTGCCGTAGATACAAGTAGTGTCAGTACAAGACGAATCTATCTAGTGAGAATAATGTAATTCTTTGACCTTCTACTTACAACCAAAAGCTTGCATAATTCAAAAAGTGAGACACTTGAAATCGAGGATCACAAATCACATTATACTCGTAATTCTCAACTCAAACCTCAAAGAATGAAGCTCTTGCTGTGAAAAATCACAAGGATGGAACTTATCTGCAGGCTTGTAAATATCATCCTTGTTGAATAATTCAAAATAATTTCAAGGATCTAAATCAACAATGAGAGAGGAGTTCTACTGATAGCTCATTAAATCTTGTATTTAACTTCATTACCTGGAAATCTAGGTTTCATTAAAAACATTGAAGTCGTAATGATTCTCAAGTGTAACTTGTTCACGAGGACAACCAATCTTATAAAACGAGTTTAGGTCGGGTATATCAACATCATTTATTGAGCAAAAAATTTTCGTTGTATTAAGAAATTCTTCACAACCATCTTCTCTAAATTTTTGAAGGAGATCTTTTGTGGTGGAGACAAATCTGATTGGCTTGAGATCTTTTTTAAAGAGCTTGACAAAGTACATTGAGTCCCAAAATTTTATGCATTAAATGCAAGGAAAATACAAATTCAAAACTTGTAAGGGTTTCATAAATACAATGAATTTCGGCACGAGATCTTCCATTTGGAGAATGAACAGTAAGATACTCAAGTACCTTGCAAGTTGCAATGATATCCTGTACTGCCTTGTGTTCACGTTAATTTTTAATGAAATAAGAATTCAATTCTCTCTTACAAACAATTCCTTATTTTTCTTCTTTACGCATTAAACTCTAATTTCAATCGTGAAAGTATAAATAAGTACTTAGGGGCATGTTCGGTAGGATTAAAATTGAAAATATAGCCGTTATTGGGTCCCACTCGTCTAATAAAAGTCAACAATAACGGCTAATTTTTCAATTTTAATCCAATTTTAATCTCTACCGAACACACTATAGATTTAAAAGATACTGGACTCGTATAGATATATACGGAATTCAAGGATTCAATAAGGTGACAATCCACGAAGGGGCTTGTCAAAATGAATCCTATTGGTTATTCATTAATCTCTAATCTCAATCGTGAAAGAAAAATTAAATTGAAAAGATACCAGACACATAAATTTATAGAGAATTCAAGAATTCGGTTATTGACAACCAACCATACAGCTTGTCCACACAAGTCCTATGAGGTTACACATTAACCTGTAATCTCTATCGCGAAAGTGAAAAGAACAAAATTAAGTCCTCATTTGATTTAGATAAAATCAGACTTTTAGTATATTTTGATAAAAGTTGATAGAATGTGTGGTTGAAAAATTGTGGCCCCATAAAATATATGGTTGAAATTAATTTTCAACTTTAATTTCGATTGCAACCAAACATGGGCGTAATTTTTTTTTATAAAAGTTGTGATTCACATAAACAGTGTGTGATTAAAATTAATTGTTGACTTAAGAAATTCAAATATTCAATTAGCTAACAACCCACCGAAGCATGAATATGAGTCCTGTGTAAGTAGGCATTTAACTCTAATATCAATTGCAAAAATAAAAATAAGCAAATCTAAATTTAAAAAAAAAAAAAGGCTAGATAGAGATTTATAGGGAATGCAATAATTTAATTAACTAACAACCCACCGAACATGTTGTCAACACAAATCCTTTGCGTAATTAAATTATAATCTCAATTGGGAAATGAAAGTAAGGGTCCGTTTGATTGGTAAAGACACATAAATTTATAGAGAATTCAAGAATTCGATTATTGACAACCAACCATACAGCTTGTCAACACGAGCCCTACGAGGTTACACATTAACCTGTAATCTCTATCGCAAAAGTGAAAATAACAAAATTAAGTCCTCATTTGATTTAGATAAAATCAGACTTTTAGTATATTTTGATAAAAGTTGATAGAATGTGTGGTTGAAAAATTGTGGCCCCATAAAATATATGGTTGAAATTAATTTTTGACTTTAATTTCGATTAAAATCTAGATTTTAATTGCAACCAAACATGGGCGTAATTTTTTTATAAAAGTTGTGATTCACATAAATAGTATGTAATTAAAATTAATTGTTGACTTAAGAACTTCAAATATTCAATTAGCTAACAACCCACCGAACACGTTGTGAACACAAATCCTTTGCGTAAGTACATTCAAATCTCAATTTGGAAATGAAAGTAAGCAAAATTAAATTTAAAAGACACTAGATACACATGATAGTGATTTATAGTACTTTTTCGCTAGGATTTTTACAATAATGAAGAAAAGTGTACAAAGGACCCCGAGACTGTCTTTTCCCAAAAATGGTGTCTCCTAAAATCATAAAATTCTTTATATTATGAACACGAATATTACCATGACCTATAACGTTATTTATGACCTGTTTGGTAGGGATTAAAATTCAATTAAAATTGAAAATATAGTCGTTATTGGCTCCTACTCGTCTGATAAAAATCAACAATAACGGTTAATTTTTCAATTATAATCTGATTTTAATATCTACTGAACACATCCTTAATATTGTATAGTTGCATTAATACATGTGTCAACTATCTAATATTAAGCCAGTTTAAAGTATAACTATATTTAGAATCTAATATTAGCTTTTGATTTTAAACCGTTAAAAGAAACATGAAAAGGACTAACGAGTAATACGAACGATAAATTCAATGTCATTTAATTGACACATAGGAACCTTGACTAAATGTTTAGTTTTAGGTAGGAAGCATTATCTAAATATTAATATTAATAAATCTTGGTCCAGTGCCATAAAAAAAATGGTCAAAAGTCAAGGTAGATGATAACTAATTTACTTATACAAAGAATTTATTAGTATCCAATACCTAAAACAAAAAAAAATAATTGAGTAGCTGACAATGATACAAGCAAAAGTCCGTCTTGATATATTACAAAGTAAACTAAAGAATTGGAAAAGCACCGAAGGTATTTGATTTCAACAAAGTTTAATAAACGAATGGTCTAGCATTCCCATTTATTGGTGTATATAAATATATATACACATATACATATATGAAATTTTTTGTTCAATTGACCAGACATTGTGTTTGCTTCCCAATGGTCACCAGTTCGAATCTCATAAGGGCCACTGAGGTGAGTACCTTACTGTAAACTTCAGGGTCCTGTGAGATTAGTCGAGGTGCGCGCAAGTTGGCCCGGATATCCACAGTTATAAATTTTTTTTTTTTTATATATAGGGCCTTTTTGACAGCATAAAATTGTGTACCATTCTTTGGTAACTGCTCTTCACAGACTCACTGTTGATCAGTCAAACTTTTGTGTTACCTAATTTCGTTTCATATTACTCTAGTTGGTTGCAGCCTATCGGAATTACCATTTATTACTGCATCACATTCACACCATATTCCACCGCCAGCTAGTCTTCTGTTTCTCCTATATAGAAGAGATTTTTGAACTTTTTGACAGAGGTTAACTGGTTAAGAAAAAGCCAAGGCATTTCATTTGCTTCTTCAGAGAGGTAATTACACACAATCCCTGAAACCCAGTAGTTTTTTTTTCTTTTTACGCTAGCGAAAAGGAATTCATGTATCCGACCCTGAAGCATAGGTTTTACCATTTATGGCAGGAAAGAAGATGGTTTGGAAGAAACAACAGGGTTTGCTTTCGGGATGGCTGGGAATTCTTCTGCAGTTAGTCGTTCTTACTGAATGTGCAATGAGAAGGCAGTTAAGTTCTCATTCTTGATTGTTATTTTGGTCTATTCTTGAGTTTTTTTTAAAAAGATTTTAGTTAGTTTAATATTTCTAAGAACCCCACCTCGTCAGTTCTTGGTACCAGGGTGTTCTATGTTTATTTTCACGTCTCTCTCTCTCTCTCTCACACACACACACACAAAATACATATTCGATTCAGCATGTTCTTGGGTGTGAGTGAATTTTCGCTTTTTGGATTTTAGTTGTGGCAGAGAAAGGGAAAGGGACATGAATCCACCATAAGCTCCCGTGATCATGGTCCCAATAAAGCTATAAAGGGCTCCTCCTTATTTCTCTCTCTCCCCTCTCAAGCCAACTCCAGACATCTGTTTGTACTTAATAATGTGCTATAAGCCCATTTTTTATAGAGGTTTGGCAATCTAAATAAATTGTCCCGTTGACAAATTATGGAGCAATGCTACACGTACAGGAAAGTTTCATGGAATTCATGCAAGGGACACTTGACACAGTGTCATTGGCCGTTGGCAAAAAAAATAAAAAACAAACATACCTATGAATATTCTGTGAAGAATTCCCCTGTACTTGGGGAGTTTTCCTTGTGTTTGATATTATTAGACAGACAGCGAACTGTCGGACTGCGATTTTGTTCTTAACCATCCTAAAATACTAATAATTTTATCGAAAAGGTCCATAGTAATGAAAATCTATATAGAAAAATAACAGTGACAATTGAATCAGTTCGTCTAGAAGTTAGCGCGGGAAATATAGGTTAGACATTTGGTGCCAGGCATCATATATTTTTGGATAATTCTTAGTGTACAAAATGGGGTACAAAATTGTCAAATGGCGGCCCCCTATTGGGGGGTGCTTGGTCCCACAGGCGCCCCTCCAATAGGGGGTCGCCATTTGGCAATTTTGGACACCCTTTTGTCACCCATTTTGTACCTGTAGCACAACCCTATATTTTTTCTTGGAAAATTCTATAAGGACTTTTTCCTCACAGGTTTTTTTACAGGTGCTGCATTTGGTAACTTCATTATTATTATATATACTTTTTGACTTTGTCCAATCAAAAATTGACAATTGTACCTGTAAAAATTCTGGCAGTGCTTTTCCCCGTAATTGTAGCACAACTCTTTTTTCTTCGTTGATTTTCTTCATATAAGTTGGATCACGTGTGTACAGAATGACAAAACCATTTATTTATGTTTCCCTCTTGCTTGGAATTATACTAAAGGACAACCAAATATGTTCGGAACCATACACTATTTATCGTCACCCGTGAAATTCTCTGTTGATGTCCAAAAACCAATCTGTTCATTCACGATGTCAGTTCATCACAGAAATTTCCCCTGCACCGGGGTCCACACTTTTTTTTTTTATATAAGGGTTGTGTTATGAGTACCATTATGGAAAATACTATGTACACATATCATTTCCCATTTTTAATCATATAAGTTACAACTAAGTCAAAAATATTAATCCTAAAATAGGACGAGCCCATTTGGCCTATGCTTGTGAATTGCCCGTGGGTACCACGTGAATAAGTGTCGTTCTCAAGACACCTCAAAAGGAGGTTATATCCTAGTTAAGTGTGAGATCAAAGTCACAACATATAATATATCGAAATCGTAGATTATACTTGACGATGATTTACCTTATATAAGTTGAATAGTATAGTGTCTTTTGAGATGACACGTAACTCGTGGGCAAGGCTCATATCGAAATTGACGGATCACTGAACACAACAAATTTTTTTATTATTTTTATTTTTATTTTTTGATTAATTTTAGAGAAAATAGGAAAAACATTAAAACTTGCTTACAAGGCTTACCCATCCTGGGCCTTTGAAAATTTAAGCAACTTATAAGCTTCGGCCTAGTAGCCCATTAACTGGGGTCCCTTTACTTTAAGTTGTGAAGTAAGAAAACAAACCATTGCTTGATTCTCGAATACGGGTCGGGCCCTCTTCCGGGCTTGGCCATGACCGTTTCATGTTCATAATTTTTCTTTGTTATTAATACAGAAGGATTCAAAAAAAGAACAATACAGATGCGGCGTCTTTCCCTCCCGTGCAGTTGCAGATATTGGATGAATACGTAAAATCGCATTTTAAGTTTCTCTGTTTATTCATTTTCTGTACTTTCTTGTTATTATCATTAACTTTGCTGTATGCAGGTGGTGGTCGATAATGGCCTTGTCAATGTTACTTTGTCTAACCCTGGGGGTATGATCACCGGAATACAGTACAATGGCATTGATAATTTATTGGAAAATGATTATAAAGAAAACAATAGAGGGTAATGCCATTTTCATTATTTATTTTAATTTTTTGGTTTATGGCCCCAAGAATCAAATTGTTGATTAATTCTTGTTAAATAAATGTAGGTATTGGGATGTTGTTTGGAGCAAACCAGAACATCCCACTGACATTTATGACAAGTAAGTTGACTTTTATTAAACGAGTGGGATCCAATAACGACTATATTTTCAATTTTAATTAGATTTTAAGCCATACCAAATATGCCCTAAGTTAAGATCCATGGTGCTCATGACAGATCTAAGTTGCACAGATATGGACTGGACGGACACTAGTCACACTACACAACACAGACACTTTAACGTGGTTTTTTGAAAAAATAGGACTAACAAGTGGATATAATTTCTATAAAATTTTATATTCGCATATTTTTATCGTTATTTCTATTCTTTTAATATGGGACAAGACGCATATCATGTTTTACACTTGTTCGAGGGGTGGTGTCCCTTGAGTGTTGGTAATTTAAAAAATAAATAAAAGATGGGACAAAGCACATGGCTTGTTGGATTCATGTCCTTGAGTGTTGCGGTATTATACAAAATGGATATGCCGTCATAGTAGAAGTGTCCATGCATCATAGTGATAGAACGAAGATACGAATTACGGTTAATTTCTTAAGATGCGTTTGATTGCGAGCATGAAATTTGGAGGAAAAGAAAATAAATTCTAGGCAATTGATGAAAATTATTAATTAAATGTGTTTGATTGCTTTAATTTTCAACCTAAAAAACATTATATTTCTCCATCTTTTATTGGTAAGTAGATGAGACAGAGAGACACATGAGAGAGTGAGTGAGTGAATTGCTTAGAAAATAAAATCCTACTCCCTCTAAAGAAAAGATTTTCCTTGTTTTCGAGGAAAATATTATCACGTGAAAAAAAGTAGAAAAATACTTTTCATAGAAAAAAATCAATTAAATAGCATAAATGTAAGAATTTGGGTGGAAAAAACATTTTCCATGGAAAATATTGGCAATCAAACGCACTCTTAGTGTTTTAGAAATATTCAGGAAATTTTTTTTTTTTTTAAAGTTAATGAAATGTATATCGAAAAGTTGTGGGTGCCATGAAATGTGTAGTTAAAATTGAAGTTTATGTTTGACCATGAAATTTTAGCAAAGTTTTATGAAAGAAACACCTAATTGAAAATATTTTTCCATTTTCGAAACCAATCTGGTGGTGTATGATTACTATTTTTACTTNCAATAATGTCTTCTGCTTCGAACTTGGCACAATTTTATTTCTTGTATTAATAGGAAGTTTGGTAGAGATTAAAATCAGATTAAAATTGAAAAATTAGCCGTTATTGTTGACTTTTATTAAACGAGTGGGATCCAATAACGACTATATTTTCAATTTTAATTAGATTTTAAGCCATACCAAATACGCCCTAAGTTAAGATCCATGGTGCTCATGACAGATCTAAGTTGCACAGATATGGACTGGACGGACACTAGTCACACTACACAACACAGACACTTTAACGTGGTTTTTGGAAAAAATAGGACTAACAAGTAACAAGTGGATATAATTTCTTTAAAATTTTATATTCGCATATTTTTATCGTTATTTCTATTCTTTTAATATGGGACAAGACGCATATCATGTTTTACACTTGTTCGAGGGGTGGTGTCCCTTGAGTGTTGGTAATTTAAAAAATAAATAAAAGATGGAACAAAGCACGGGGCTTGTTGGATTCATGTCCTTGAGTGTTACGGTATTACACAAAATGGATACACTGACACAGTAGAATTGTCCATGCATCATAGTGATAGAACGAAGATACGAATTACGGTTATGCGAGCATAAAATTTGGAGGAAAAGAAAATAAATTCTAGGCAATTGATGGAAATTATTAATTAAATGTGTTTGATTGCTTTAATTTTCAACTTAAAAAACATTATATTTATCCATCTTTTATTAGTAGGTAGATGAGACAGAGAGACACATGAGAGAGTGAGTGAGTGAATTGCTTAGAAAATAAAATCCTACTCTCTCTAAAGAAAATATTTTTCTTGTTTTTGAGGAAAATATTATCACGTGAAAAAAAGTAGAAAAATACTTTTCATGGAAAAAATCAATTAAATAGCATATGTAAGAATTTGGGTGGAAAAAACATTTTCCATGGAAAATATTGGCAATCAAACGCACTCTTAGTGTTTTAGAAATATTCAGGAAAACTTTTTTTTTTTTTTTAAAGTTAATGAAATGTATATCGAAAAGTTGTGGGTGCCATGAAATGTGTAGTTAAAATTAAAGTTTGACCATGAAATTTTAGCAAAGTTTTATGAAAGAAACACCTAATTGAAAATATTTTTCCATTTTCGAAACCAATCTGGTGGTGTATGATTACTATTTTTACTTTGAAAAATTACTCAGCCGAGTAACTAAGATGCATCTTGGTCCAGGCTTGATGGGACTAGTTTACAGGTTATAAAGGAAGATGAAAACCAAGTAGAGCTGTCATTCTTGAAACCATGGACATCTTCAAACAATGTACTTCCACTAAATATTGACAAAAGGTGCTGTGTAAGTCCATTTATTCAGTTAATTAAGGAGATGTTATTCATTTGCTAGTGAAGTTTACTGAACTTCAAACTACTACACAGGTTTATAATGTTGCGTGGCTCTACTGGATTTTACTCGTATGCAATTTTTGAGCGCTTAGAAGGTTGGCCTGATATTAATTTATCACAAGGCCGAATAGCATTTAAGCTAAAACCCAACTTGTATGGACATCCTTACTTTCTCTAAAACACAATTACATGCATATGTAACACATAATCAAAGACAAAATCTTTGTAACACGATCCTGTGATGTATGTTCAGGTTTCAATTTATGGCAGTATCCGATGAAAGGCAAAGGATCATGCCGACAACCCTAGACCGTGAGAGAGGTCAGATTCTAGACTACCCAGAAGCAGTTCTTCTAACAGATCCAGAAAATTCTTTCCTCAGAGGAGAGGTTGGTAGACTGCATACTTTAAATTAATTGAAACTTGTTGCCTATTATAGTCTTCCTGAAGGATTAGACGTCAAGCTTCTTACTACTGACAAAGTCGAGAATAACCATAAGAACCCATACAACTAGCAAAGAACAAAGAAAAGGATGCCCCAATACTGTATAAAGTCAAGAAAACTATAAGATTTGTAACTTGCTAAATATTACCGGCAAATTGTACCTAAGCACTTGATATTGTTATGTACGTAGGTTGATGACAAGTATCAATATTCAAGTGACAATAAGGATTGTCGAGTCCACGGGTGGATAAGTACAAACCCGCCTTCTGGATTTTGGATAATCACTCCAAGCAATGAGTTCAAAACAGGAGGGCCTGTCAAGCAAGATCTCACTTCTCATGCTGGTCCAATCGCCCTATCTGTAAGTATTTCATATGAACAACTTCTTTGCTTATCTAATATGACATAGATTTGTGTGAAATAATTGAGAAGTTGGAATGATTGATGTAATAAAGATTGCATTGTTGTTGAACAGTTTTCTTTTTACATCTTGCATAGTTTTTAATAAAAATTTGGCCAATATTTATATGTACTATCCATTTACTTTGCTACGCAATGCACATGCAGATGTTCTTTAGCACCCATTATTCTGGAAGTCCTTTAATAATAAACTTACGTGATGGAGAACCATGGAAAAAGGTCTTTGGTCCTGTTTTTATCTACCTAAATTCTGTTTCTGAAGATGATGATCCTCTTACACTTTGGGCTGATGCTAAAGAACAGGTATCGCCTAATACTTTTATCAATATTGTTTGCCAGAAGAATATCTAATTTAAATTAATTTCTATACTTGCCCGTGATATTTATTAGATGCTCATAGAGACAGAAAGCTGGCCATACAATTTCCCTATGTCAGAGGACTACCCTTATGCTGAGAAGCGTGGTATAGTAACTGGTCGATTGCTAGTCCGTGACAGGTATATTCTTCTATTATGTTCTGATATCAATATTCAAAGAAATAAAGTAAAATTAGCTAAAAAAAATCATTTAGTTTTTTTCGTATATTAACTACAGAGGCATGAGTGCAATAACTTGTGACATGCTGTCACTTTTATTGTGCAAATATGACTTCAACACTCAGATCAAATGAATGGTAAATGAAACAAATGGAAAATTTAAGAACTTAAATATTTTGTTCCAGTTATATCAATCAAAGGCTTATAAATGCAAGATCTGATTATATTGGATTGGCTCTTACGGGAGACAATGGTTCATGGCAAAGAGAAAATAAGGTTTTAATTCTTGATTCATATATTTTCATTTAAAATAGACTGGCTTATGAGGTTTAGCTTTCTTATTGATTCTTGTTATTCCCTTTATGTTTCCACAGGGCTATCAATTCTGGACACAAGCTGATGACAGGGGGTACTTCATAATTAAGGGTGTTCGAGTGGGGAATTATAGTTTGTATGCTTGGGTCCCTGGATTTATTGGAGACTACAAATATAATGCTTATATCAACATCCGGCCAGGTTTGAATTCATAAGATCTGTTCTTTCTTAAATTAGCAGTTTTACTTTTAATAAATGGCATCATATATCTATTTTTTTTTAATGATATAAAGGAAACACAATAAGATTGTACAATCTTGTATATGATCCTCCAAGAAACGGTCCGACCTTGTGGGAAATTGGCATCCCTGATCGGACTGCTGCTGAGTACTTTGTGCCTGATCCGAACCCGACTCTTATGAACCAACTTTACATTAACCATGACGAAAAGTATGTATGGAGGCTTTGATTTACTTCCAATGATTTTTCATACCAATTGTACGCAAGCATTTTTACATCACATGTAACTCAACAGATTTAGGCAGTACGGTTTATGGGATCGCTACACAGAACTGTATCCTGAGCAAGATTTAGTTTATACAGTTGGTGTCAGCAACTATCTGACAGATTGGTATTTTGCTCAAGTAAACAGGTATAGGAAAAAAGATTTTTGTATATTCTTGATTGTTAATATTTTTCATTGTTCTAGTTTTAAAATTCCATTGTAGGAAAACAGGATATAAAAATTACATTCCTACCACATGGCAAATTTTATTTGATCTCGATGATATTGATGAGCAAGAAAATTACACACTTCAACTGGCATTGGCATCGGCTACTGATGCTGAATTGCAGGTATGCTCTCGATTGCATTCGAGCCCCTGTTTCGTGTTGCGTTGTTGTTTCTGTTACTTTTTTTTTGCTACTTGTAAGTCGCAAGTGTTTTCTTTAATTCAATATTAATTGGATGTTTAGGTCCGGATGAACGATCCAAGTACAGAAACTCCTCATTTTTCGACAGGTCTGATAGGCAAAGACAATTCTATTGCTAGGCACGGCATTCATGGTTCGTACTGGTTATACACTATTACTGTACCGGGATCCCTACTTATCACCGGAACAAACAAAATTTTTCTAACTCAATCAAGAGGTGAAATCCCTTGGAGGGGAATCATGTACGACTACATTCGTCTTGAAGTGGGGTCATCTGAAAGTATTGATAAGCGAAAGCGAAAACACAGAGAAGTACCTGTTCCAGTCAGAAAGCCCTGAGTAGATAGTTACGTACCTCTGTTGGATACCATTTAAGAAGGAAATTATTGCTTTCCAGGGCTTTCCGCTACCTTCCTTAGAATTAGAATCCATCGAGGGGGGCAGAGAAGATAATGCAGAAAGGTAGTTTTGTGCTGAAGATGTCAACTAATTTTAGTATAGATTAACCCTCCTTATGTTACTATTGGAAAGGGCATTTGTGAATATGTTCTATTTTTATGGAAATACAACTTTATCTTCTTTCTTTTACTAAACTATTTCTCTCGACACTAAACTCAATTTTGGGACAATTCTTGATTCATTTAGGACTCCCAACTTGTATGTGATTTCCTCAAATAAATTTCTCCACTAAGTTTGGCAGTGGGTGTGAATTCTATGTCGTTATATGCTAATACATTTCAGCTCGGTTTGCTTACTTGACTTTGATTCTTTGTCATCTAACAAAAAAGTCTTGATTTCTCTTCCTAATTTTTCCATAAGATGTAGGAAGAGTAAGAAGAGCCAAGGTCATTGTCTAGATATTTTTATGGTCAATCCAATGTGTTTCAAGAGATTTGTGGATTGTCGGTTGATGACATAGGTAGAAGGTACCACGTTTTTCTTTTTCTTGTTTTCGTTGTTCAAAAGCATCTTATCAAACATTGAAAATAATTTCCTTTTTGTTGACATTTATATAATACTATTAACAATAGTATTATGTCATTTTATACCAATAATCTATGTTGAATTGAATATGTGATCTAAATTCCGAAGTTGGTTTTGTGTTTTGATTGAAAAATGAGTTTAAGAGGATCAAAGTTGGTAATTGAAAGTTTGGAGCATCAACTGAACACTTGAGCGCCCAAACAAGGTGCCTAGGCTCTAAGAAACAAATTTCAGGATTGAAACTTAGCATNTTGAATGTGTGGGCTAAATTCCGGAGTTGGTTTCGTGTTTTGATTGAAAAATGAGTTTTAGAGGGAGCAAAGTTGGTAATTGAAAGTTTGGAGCATCAACTGAACACTTGAGCGCCCAAACAAGGTGCCTAGGCTCTAAGAAACAAATTTCAGGATTGAAACTTAGCATCCGAACGCCATTGGTAGCGTCGGGCTGCCACACGCCTCTTGCCTGGAGCGAGGCTGAGCTGAAGTCTCATTTGAAAAAGTTTTGTTTCCATTTTTTTGGCTCGTTTTTTAATTCATTTTCCATTTAAAACATATTCTTTTGGATCTTATATATACTCCCCGAATTGTATGGTTTTCATATGACTTTGTATGAGTTTTAATGAGTTAGACAATATTAAAAATACAATTTATTGTATTTCTCTTCATATTAATAAATTCTCCATTCCTTTGACAATTGTTGTCGTGTTCTTTTAGTGTGGTGGTTGATATTTTTTATTATGTTATATAATCTCGGCATTATTTTCTAACAATCTATAGTAAAAGGATTTTTATAAACAATATACATACAAGAAGGTTACAAGATCAAAGATAGGAAAGAGGTATTATGAAACACATTTTAAAGTATCAATGAATTAATATGTCATGTTATCGATACTTAGCATAAGATGAACTTTTTCTTTCTATACTTTTCGAAATTAATATTATTCATTGAACAATTATTTATTAATTAACGAAGGTTAATCAATTAACAGACATAAAATGGGGCTTAAGCAGCATGAATAGCATTTTCAAAGCAACAATATCCAATTGCTTTGAGCACACGTTTCTTTGAAAAAAATAAAATAAAATTGAAGAGAGTCCAGAGAAACAAGCGATAGAGCTGGAAGTTTCAAGTGTCATTGTTCAACTGTCAATTCATCATCCGTTGTCAATTACTGCTCTCTTAATCCGGAGTAACAAATTGTTCATGATAAAACACCAGATTAAATCTCATAGAAATTACTTAATCACAAGATTATCGAAGAGGAAGCGAACAAGATATCAGATATGTATGATTTTGTCTAACAAAGATAAACTCAGTGCCCTTCACTCATGTATCTTAATTTCCTCTCACATTCTAGCTATTAGAAAATCGACAATAGCTCTGATATTGCTTGTTAGAAATAAGGCGATACCAATTTGCTCTAATACCATTTGTTAGAAATTGAACCATTTGTTTTGAATATTAAAGACAGGATCTCACAAGACTCTCCTCTTATATCTATATCTGCGAGTCTCTCTCTATTAACCGGATTCCCCTGGATCTCTCTCTGAGTCGATCAAATAAGCCCATGTTCGACAATAATTATTCTCAAACTTTTTTTTTACATACTAATTTTCAACCACATATTCATAAAATAAAATATTTCTAATGTAAATTCAAAATATTTATCTACTTTTTAATCACATATTCTCCTAAAAATCACTATTAGAACCATGAATTTTTTTTTCCCATTTAATGATTGTCAAACACGGGCTAAATATGTGTAATACACCACATATTTATAATACAAGAATCTCTAACATACTAGAATAATTAATACTAATAAGAATTTAACACAAGGTGAAATCCTATTACAATATGTAACAACAATAACAGAGTATTTGAGTTGAAATAGAAGTTCTTAAACTGTCAAATTATACGTCTTTGACTTCTTCTAGACATACTAAAAATTCCGAATAGAACTTCCAATGGAATTCGAGTCATTTAACTCTAATAGTAGCTTATAATGTATTTCCAAATATACAGTTCGAAATCAAGAAAATGGGAAAGAAACATGCTACTCTAGGTACTTGGTTCTCTGAGGACATGATTCTGCTATTTTTTTTAATTAATTATTAGATATCAGTATTATTAATTATGCCCATAGAAAATATCAAATATTATTAATTGTTGAAGTATTAAGACAATACATCAATAAATTGTGTTATTTGAAAAAAAAAAAAATGAGCACTAATATGTACTTGAGCATTTTTCTTTATGGTGGAGTAGGTGAACGTGGAGACCTAAGGTCGCAAGTTCGAATCTCTTCCCAATATTTTCTCAGTGGAACCCGTCGCACCTGACTTGTTTAGTGCGGTTTATCTCTCACGTGTGGTTTGCGGATTACTGCACATTGAGAGAGATTTACCTAGTGCGCACTCACGAGTAGCGGCTGCAGGTTCCTACGTCAACAAAAAAAAATAAAAAATATATTTAAATATGAGCTTCATATTAACTCACCACCATTAAACAACAACCTCGGCGAGTCGCATTTTGTCCAATACAATGACCAGTCCATGTCCAATAACTATGGTTGTAATTTATGTGTCTAGATATAAATTCTGCTTATATGCACGTTTAATTTTGTTTAAACTTAGGCAAGTGTTTGAGATAAGTCTTAACTGATTAATATCTTTTAATTTTTTAGCAGTCTTTTGATTTAGTTATTTTCCAATTCATAAATCACCAGATTATTGACTAAATCGAACAAATTACGAGAAAATAGCCAAAAAAGTTGGGTAGCTAAATTGAAGCTTTGAAAAATCCACCAATGGACTTCCAGAAAATACTTGACAAGTAGTTGGTGGCTAAATACTTGCCAGTATTTGTATTTTTGTATACAAACAAATCGAAAATAACGTGTAGAAAAGGGACTCTAATTCTACCAAAGTTCAACATTTAATAAACGTATTCATGGACCAAATTACTTGCCTAATACAAGACTCGCAAGTCAAAGTCCCAGTCCATGTAGGATATAAAATTAATCTATATAAGAACCCACAAATTCAATTAAATTCACAAGAACTGCTCCATTAACATTGCTCTAGAAATTAGTTGAAACTCAATAATAATATAAAGCTGCTGATACCAACTGCTCGACCGGTGACACCTTCTTCTTCTTGGTAGATCTTCTAATTCTTGCATGCTTTCTTTTACCACGCATGATTCTGTATATGCTGAGTCGAGGCGTATATGGTGCGCGATGATTCTTTTTTATTCACTTTTATTAATAATCTGAAATATGTCCTACATTATTGGTTAGCAGGTTCTCCTGTTGTTGCAAATATGGACAAGGCACAAAGGTTTTTAGTTTTAGGAGGGTTTCTTGCGATTGCTTTTTCACTGTTCTTGCATCTTGGTTCTGCTGCAAATACCGCAGACAGGTTTGTTCATTACAAAACGATCTCTTTGCTTCAGTTTATTTATTAATTATTACATTAATTTCTGATATTTTTAAGTTAATATTGAGCATAATGGCAGCAATTCCTTGACTCGTGCATGTAACTATGTAAGACGTTAAATTTGAAATTTTGAATATGAGGTTTTTAATAATGTAGCACCAATCTTTAGAAGCTCTTTATGTAATAGGATTATAGTGATGGCAAAAAAACCCAACCACCTCGAATGGAGCGAAAAAAAAAATCCGTCCCGACAGCTTGGCAGGGCGGGGCGGGGATCGTCACCCCGCCTTTGGTCACTGGGCCCCCGTCCCATGAAAAATAAAAAAAATAATTAACTGCAAATTAAAAAAAATTAGTTTATTGAAAATTTTTGAAGAAAAAAGGGCACGAAACGGGGGAGGCTCGAGCCCCGCACCCGTCCTGCGCCCCGCCCTGCCCTTTCGAAGGTGGGGCCCGCGGCCATCTCTAAATGGGAATGATGTTCGCAATCCATTCTTCCTTTAGAAGTAAGACTGGTGTGCTACCATCGCATAATATGATTTTTATATTAGTACCATGTTTGATATCAATTATTTTAAAATATATTTTTCTCTCTTTTATTTTTAACCGAACATTTTTCAATAAAATAATATTACACGTAAATCCAAAATTTTTCATTATTTTCTAACCACATATTTTCCATCAAAACACTATTTAAAATGCATTGGGAGAATAATGTGGTTCCAACATAGTGTAATATTATTTTCAGGGCGATTCTCAAGAAAACACAAAAAATGTTTGAATTAGAATTTGACCCGAATTTTAATTGGAATGTTATTTGGAAATCATATTCGAAATCTATTTAACAATTCTAGTTGAAATTCAATTTGAGAGTTTGGAATTTGTGTTGGATTTAAGAGGTCAAAATATGGACTAGTGAGAAATTTTCAGCACTTTTCCGCTAGCCGTCTATTTTTAGAGTTTGAAACTTTCCCTTTATATAATTAGCTTTTCATTGTGATTTAGACAAGTTAGACAAATTTGTAAATACAAAATCTTTGTATTCTTTCTCTATATTTTAGTGAATTTTCCTTTCATTTGCCAATTATCTTTTGTTCTTATGAATTTGTGATATTTACTTCATATCGTACCATATATTTATCCTTATATTACTACAAAAAGAACCAATAACCCTTGTTTGGTGTAGCTTAAAAGATTGATAAAAATTTTAATTAACAATCAATTTTAACCACATATTTCATGGGATTCACAAGTCTTTAATCATACATTTATCAGTTTTTTTTTAAAATCTACTAAAAATCTAATTTTTAGCTACACTAATCATAGGCATAATAATAAATTCTTGATTGTTCGTCTTAATAACTATATATTACAACTATTCACTACTCATTTTCTTGATTGTTTGAATTTGTTGCCAACTCCACAACGTCAACTGACCTTATCTAGTGAACCAAATACACCTTAATATGTCTCTATCTGCTAAGGAATTAAGAGAACAAAAACTTTGATTTTTATCCCATTCAACTTCGTTAAATATTCGAATAAGTCCATAGATACTCTTCTTTTTCTCCGACTCTTCAGAGATTGAATCCTATTATCTAAAAAATCATTTTTTCCCACTAATTTTCAATCACATGTTCTCCCAATAAAATAATTTTACAAGTAAATTCAAAATTTTTAACTATTTATCCTTACATTCTTAAAAAATTACTATTACAAAACTCATTATTTTACAAAAAAAAATAGAGCACAAACAGAAGATGTAGAATTCCTCAATTAGCTTCTCTTTATTGTTTTATAATTTGTCAATATCTGACTTGAGTATTAATAATCAAATCTGCAGATGGATGCCGCAGAACACTGATCGAGAACTGATGGCATCTTCTCCCGTCAAACTGAATAAATGGAAAGATCATGTAAGCCTATATTACCTACATAAACTCCATATACTGTTTCTGTTATTGAATACTTTATACGGTTCTTGAAGGGAAAAAGATTGAAGAAGAAAAGATTGACACAAAAATTCGTTATGCAATTACATTATCCCAATAAAGCATATTCGACAATTACGTATATCCAAATTGATTAGAAGTATTTCTTGCAGGTGATGTTGGACAATGGCATTGTTAAACTCACATTATTATCTCCAAGTGGTTTGATTGCGGAAATACAATACCAAGGAGATAAGAATGTCCTCGAATATCATTTAAAAGAAAGTAGACGAGGGTGAGTTGCTTTGAATCTAATACAAAATACTTCGAATAAAGTTTTAAAATAAGTACTTGAAAAAGAAAATATTCATTGCTACACATGGATTTGCACATTTAGGTATTGGGACATGGTATGGAGTAGGCCAGAAGAGCGCAAAAGTTTTTTCTACGAGTAAGTTCTAGAATTTCAGAAATCAAGTCCATTACTTGCACACTCAAGAATACGTATTTTAAGTAACAGGAAATACTGATTAACCTCATTAAATTATGCAGGCTTGAGGGGGCAAGTTTCAAAGTTATTGCACAAACAGAAGATATGATCGAAATTTCATTCATGAGAACATGGAATTCCTCCGATAGTTACTATTACCCCTTGAATGTCGATATAAGGTGGGATTTAGTTTCTTAATGTGGACAGTATATTCAATAACTTGATAGAGTCTGCCTAAGTAATAAAACTTTTTAGCAGGTATATAATGTTGCGCGGAAGCTCTGGTTTCTATTCATATGCAATAATGGAACATTTAGAAGGATGGCCTGATTTAAATATTGATGAAGCGAGGATTACTTTCAAACTTGACGATGCCACGTAAGATATGAGAATTAGAAACTTTAAAATGCATTACATGTCTCAATGTTAGCTTCTATAATTTCAACTATATTGTATATGTAGGTTCCATTACATGGCCATATCAGACGACATACAAAGGATTATGCCAACAGCTCGTGATCGTACAGGAGGCCAAGTTCTTAAATATAGAGAAGCCATTTTGTTGACAAATCCTAGCAATCCATCCCTCAAAGGCGAGGTGGATGACAAGTATCAGTACTCGTGTGACAACAAGGATAGCTTAGTGCACGGGTGGATTAGCACTGACCAAGACATTGGATTTTGGGTGATTACACCAAGCAATGAGTTCCGTGCTGGTGGCCCGGTGAAAAATGATCTTACATCTCATGTTGGTCCGACTTCTTTAGCTGTAAGTAGATCTTTTCTGGTAAAAGTCACTTTAATATCACGAAATATGTCTTCCGAAAATTCTTGACGTTATTTAGGAAATACAGACTCTTCATCAATAATATTTATCGAAGCATTTAATTGACACTTTCTTATTCACTAATTCCTTCTGAATTATCCACGTCCAGGTATTTTTTAGTGGTCATTATGCTGGTCCAAATTTTGGAATTAGATTACGCAATGGAGAGCCGTGGAAAAAGGTCTTCGGGCCTGTTTTTATATACCTCAACTCAGGTTCAAGTAACAAGCCAGGGACACTTTGGGAAGATGCTAAAGCACAGGTAATTTACATTCAACAAAATACAATAAATAAATATTTGAAAACTTCCAATTTTACAAATCATGACATTATTATGTCATTTTCGTTCCCCAACCTAACTGACATTTGTTGATCATTTCAATTCATCAGATGCAAAAAGAAACCCAAAAGTGGCCATATGATTTTCCAAGTTCAAAAGACTACCCTAAGGCCAATCAACGGGGCACCATAAGTGGTCGATTGTTAGTTCGTGACCGATATCTCAGTAGAGAATTCATGCCTGCAAAATCAGCATATGTGGGATTGGCTCCACCAGGGGATGTGGGATCTTGGCAAACAGACGTTAAGGTTATATATTTGACATAAATTTAACAATATCTATTTCTATATAACTTTTCGACATTAGGCAAGTTTCTGATTTTAACATAACATATTGATTATTTTTCTTAATATTATTACCAGGGTTATCAATTTTGGAATCAAACTGATGAAAATGGTTACTTCACGATAAGTGGCGTTCGAGGAGGTACTTACAGCTTGAATGCTTGGGTCGCAGGAGTGATGGGGGACTACAAACATGACACTGATATTGTCATCACGCCAGGTTTTAATCTCAATGCCTATTGAATATTATATTTGAAAGCTGAAAAATAATTCTTACATGCAATTTATGGAGAAAACTGACACATTTCCCCCAAATTAATGATTTTTACAGGAAGTCAAATTCAACTAGGAAATCTTGTATACAATCCTCCAAGAAATGGTCCAACCCTATGGGAAATTGGGATCCCAGATCGTACTCCTGCTGAGTTCTACGTGCCTGATCCATCGCCGGAGTTGAGGAACCATCTATTTACTAAACAAAATCAGAAGTAAGCTCCTATTAAATGATGACCATTAATTGAGCTTTTCTCCAAAGAAATTCTTATCTATTTCTATTAATCACTTCTATTACATTCAGGTATAGACAATACGGATTGTGGGATAGATATACAGATTTATATCCTGATCAAGATCTAGTTTACACTGTTGGAACCAGTGATTACAAAAAAGATTGGTTCTTTGCTCAGGTCAACAGGTATTTAGCACACACTTTTATGATCATTTTGTTCTTCTGTAAGATGAACTCGTAAATTAATTCCAAATTATTGCAGGAGAACAAATAGTACATCCGAGTCGACGACATGGCAAGTTTCATTCGATTTAACAAATGTTGCGAGGACGCAAACCTATACGCTCCAGATAGCACTAGCTTCTGCCACCTATGCTGAAGTACAAGTATGGTTTATAAAATCTTTCATTTCTTATAGAATAGTGATGAATTATGAATATATTTTTCTTATGTTGATTCTTTTCTTCTTATAGGTTCGATTCAATAATCCGTTCACAGCACGCCCTCACTTTACTACAAGGTTGATCGGAAGGGATAATGCAATTGCAAGACATGGACTTCATGGATTATACTCGTTATATAGCATTAATGTACCAGGATCTCGACTAGTGCATGGAAGAAATACAATATATCTAAAGCAATCAAGAGGCGGAAATCCTTTCAACGGAGTCATGTATGACTACATTCGCTTTGAAGGGCCACCAGAAGTCAATCACTAGACTGATCAATTGAATTAGTTTACATGCTGCTTAGTACATTTTTTTTTGGGAGTCCTAGAAAATAAGTGAAAATCATACGTTAGCTCGGAAACTCCAGATTAACTGGAAGAGCTACAATTGTAATTTTTTCTCACACACTGCAAAGCACAATTTTTTTCGATTGATGATATGTAATTTGAACTTTGAAAGTTCAAACTTTCAGTTACAATATAATGTACAGAATTCTGTTAACATTTTTTTGTAGCATGAATATGATTTTTTTCCCTTTATTTTTAACTATGATCATGTTGAGCACTTCTTCTGTCATGTTTCCGAGCAGCCAACTCGTGAGATGAGAAGTCCATCATTATTCACCAAGTATCTTAAACCTTATTGGCCACCATTTTTCCCGAGACATCTTTAATTTGTCCTTCTGGTTTTCCTCGTTCAGAGATGTGATGAAGGATGCCTAAGCTACGAATCAAGGGTAGAATTTGCGATTTTCATAGGACAAAATTTGAAAGGCTGAATAGAGAGGTTGAGCGCATTTTGACTCGACATTTTCAAGCTTGAGAAACCAAGCTCTGATACCATAATTTTTTTAAAAAAAAAAAA
>CAIGRF010029205.1:5443-20364 GCA_903798235.1 Fraxinus ornus
TTTATTTTACAAGACAACCCAAAAGATCAATGAAAATTCTTGGAACCCAAATGAGTACAGAACAGTAATAACTTGAAGGATATTAATTTTACAAAAGTTTTAAATCAAGAATTTCAATTTTTGTGAGGAATTTTCACTCAAAATTTATTGGGTGTGTTTATCTGACTTTATTTTCCATAAAAAAAAATATCTATTTTTCATCCAACTTCTTATTTTTAGGGTGTCTGATTGACCTTTTTTATGGAACATGTTTTTTAAAAATTGGCCACGTGATCATATTTTCCTTAAAAATAAGGAAATTTTTTTTTTTTTTTTTATGAGTGATAGATTTTTATTTTCTGAACAATTCACACTTCTAAAAAACTCAGCTTTATAAAAAGTTTAACATTTTTATGTTGAAAATTAAGACAATCAAATACATTTATTTAAATTTTCCATGCAAATAAGTTATAGACAATTCATTGTATATAATTTATTTATTTTTATTTAAATTTCATGTTTGCAATCAAATACACTTTCTTGATCCAACAATTATACTAATCCTTGTGTAATTAAGGCTGGTGGAGGCTTGCGTTCTGTTGAGTTAGGGATATATACGTGGCTTGACTAAAGATTTAGGTTTTGAAATGGATATGTTGGTAGTGCTCTGGTCAAGTTCTATGCTGAGAATGACTAAGTTGAAAATGCACATCGTTTATTTGTTAAATTGCCTTAGAAGGATAGTGATAGTGTGTTTGTGGAATGTAATGCTTAATGGTTTTGTAATTTTGGAATTTGGTGGATAACGCGATTGATTTATTTGTAGAAATGAGGGTCAAAATGGAGAAGAAGACGACGTAGAATGGAATAGGATGTGATGATGTTTAAAAAGATATTTGGGGTGGGGGTGGGGGTGTGGGTGTGGGAGAGCGGAGGGCATTTTTTTTTTCTCTCTTAAATTTTAGTTTGATTATTTTAATTGTTAATATTTAAGATAATATTAAGATCCTTGGCCCCCGTTATTTGAAATTTTATTGGTTGGAATAATATTTTTTGAAAAATGTATGGTTAAAAAAGAAAAAAAAAAAAAACTTTGAGACTGCGTGTAATATTATTTTATTGGAGATTGTTTGATTGACAATGTTTTAAAAATCGACTCATCCATCGATTCAGAAAAGAGAAATGGTTAAATGTCAAAAGGTCGAATGTGTGATTTTTGAAAAATATATACATTTACAAAAATTTTAAAAATATACATTTAAAAAAATTTAAAAATATATATTTACATAGGTTGAACCGGTTAAACTAAAAAATGGTCACGGGTCTTCCAAAAATCAACATGTTTAATGGATCTTGGGGATTGGACAGGTTTGGTCTCCAATTTTCCATTTTTCCATTTGAACCAGCCAGTCGAGACAGGTTTTAAAACTCCGGTGATTGATAAGAAAAGATAGATAAATGAATTATAATTTTAATGAGTGTCAAACATGAGCTAAATTTTATACTTTATCAAAAAAAATTTCTGATCAACTTGGACGGAAATCGTCCATTTGCTTTTTTGCAGTAATTAAATTAAAAATTTGAAATTGTGGGTGGCACAAATAAAAAAAATTTATAAAAAAAAATTTAAAATTTGAGATTGCAGACATAATAATCACTTTATTTTAATTAAATTTGACTCGTCAAATGGATTAGTTTGTAATAACATGACTCGAAGACGTCCATTATTTTGTAATTTGTAAACCACTCATCATTCATCAGGAAAAAGCTTCCTGAAATATTTTCCCAGCTTACTCCAACACTCGCAGCCGTCAATTGGATAAGCAGCACAATGGCGCATTCATGCGTCTCCTCTTCTCTCAGATTTAATTCCTCCTCCCTTTCTATCTCTACGCCAAACCCTAGTTCCTCCGTTTCCTCCTCCTTCAAAACCCTCTCTCCCCCCTTCCAACCCTTTTGCGTCAGGTCCTATCCTTATCATTTTTACGCTATAATTTTGTCAACTATTTTACCGAACTTAATCTTTTGTTTAATCTCCACAGGAAATTGAGAAAATCAAATCCCCAGAAATCTTCAGTGAAGGCCGTCTATGCTCCGGAGTTGCATGCATCGGATCATAGTTCGCGCCAGGGAATTTGGTCAATTAGGTACTTTTTCTTTCTCCAGTTACCTCAAATTATGAGAAAAGAAGAAGAAAATGAATTTATTTGTATTGATTATTTGAATTTTACGGCTTTTAACGGAGTTTGAAAATTCTTTAGGGATGATTTACAAGTTCCTTTGTCGCCATTTTTCCCAGCATATACGCAACGGGGACAAGGACCACCTCCGATGGTTCAGGAGCGTTTCATGAGTGTTATAAGCCAGCTTTTTCAATATGTAAGTCAATATTGTTTGAATTGGACTTTTGAAGTATTACTTGTCTGCCTTTATTGATGTTAAATTGGAAGTTGATTTATCATAGAGGATAATACGATGTGGCGGAGCAGTAGATGACGACATGGCCAACATTATTGTAGCTCAGTTACTCTATCTTGATGCTGTTGATCCTACCAAGGTACATTTTGTTAAACCCTCATCCGTTCTTCTTCTCTTTCATTCCTCGAAGTTCTAATATTTTTGGTCCAATTTGTTTGAATTGGCGTCTTTAAAGGTCATACTTTTGTACATGTGCACATGGCAAGCACAGAAATAGGCATGTTTAAGTGAGATGATAATGATTTTACATGAATTAGGAAATTGATTAGGAGCTTAACTTGAGCTTGCATCTTTCTTGAATGTGATTTCTTGTTACTACAGTTGTAGATAAATATCTTCAGTACAATGTGTGATCTTGCTTACTATTTCTTTGCAATACGTAATTAAGCTAACAAATCTTTTCACTTTTTCTCCCAGGAGAGTGACGTTGTGCTATAAATTTGCATAGTTTAAAACTTAAGCTCTCTTTGCAATAGTTAGATTACAGTTTTAAGAATTTTAGACTTCTTCTCCTCATGTCAGTAATATAAAGTTTTAATACTACCAATCTGAGTTGTTGATGTATGTAAGGTTTGGAGCCTCAAGATCAAGCGGAAGCAGTCAAGTATTCACCAAGAATATCGAACCAATTTACACAAAGTAATAATAGATTTTATTAGGGACTGAGAATATTCCCAAATCATATTGTACCCGTCTGTACAAAAGAATAAGCCCAAAGAACCTCAAACCCTAACCAAATACACGAAGCAGCTAGTACAATGGTCGAAGACCAATCAGCCAATCTAATCCCTCAAAGCCCTCAATCGACCAATCACCAAGACTGGAAACACCAAGATTTGGGATTAAAACCAAATGTTTTAATCACTATCACAAAGATTTGAAGATAGGACTGAGAGCATTAGAAGAGAGAACAAAACACGAAGTTTCTCGCACACAGCCAAGAGAAAGAACCGAATGAATGAATTCACTCAAAAGCCCATTCAACTCTAATATATAGGCAATCCCATCACCGTAGATTAGGCTAAGATCTAACGAACCAGAGCAACACACTTGGCATTAGATAGGGCTGGGTCTTGGGCCTTTTCCTTTTGAGTTATTGGGCAATGGTTTTCTCCAAATTATTTTCCAGCAGTTGGGCTTTGCCCATTTCATCATTGTCCCAAAATGTTAGAACCCAAATGACATAAATGGCATCAAATTCTAACAATGTAGAATTAAGTTTTGCAAAATCTTTTTCTACCAATAGGCTAATTGCTATACTACAAATACTAAAGTAATTATATAATAGACAACCGTGTAATAATGTTGGTAGCTTGATTTCTCTTTACCTGCTTTGTGATCAAATTTCTGATCTCATGGAATTGACATAGATGTAAATTGTTATTGCATGCACACAAACGTACATGTACGGTTACAGTTTTGCTTCAATTGTCTCCCTCAGTTACAAATCATACTTTCAAATAATTTTAGCATTGCTGTGTAATGATAATTTAACAGGATATAGTCATGTACGTTAACTCTCCAGGAGGATCAGTTACTGCTGGTATTTTCTCTTTTCATCGTTTCCATTATTTATGTTATTTATTGTTCATATTTCTAATCTCTTGTCTCTTTAGGTATGGCCATATTTGATACAATGAGGCATATCCGACCTGACGTTTCAACTGTATGTGTTGGACTTGCAGCTAGGTAAAAAGATATATCGTTACTCTCTTGTATATGACTTGGTGCAAATTGCAGTTATGTTGTTCTTTCTTGATGGAATTATATATTGCAGTTATGTTGTTCTTTTGAGAGATTTTTTCGTGGGGTTCATATTTGCATCATCCTGTGCAAGAATTATCACACCTCAACTAATTTGAGTTTTTTTCGTAATGCACATGCAGCATGGGGGCTTTTCTACTGAGTGCCGGTACTAAAGGTAATATTTGGTTTTTTTGAAGTGGTTATAACTTATAACATTCATTGCTGCTTTTGTGGTTACTGAAATTACTCTACCTTCTTTCTGATGCTTACTATAGGAAAGCGGTATAGCCTTCCCAACTCAAGGATAATGATCCATCAGCCTCTTGGTGGAGCTCAAGGGGGGCAGACTGACATAGATATTCAGGTATTTGACTGTTATTTTATTTTTTAAGGTATGCTAGTAATATCTGAGGGGAAAGCCATAATCTATTATTTTGTTCTTTTGAACATCTATGGATTGTGGAATAATTTTTAGAATGGGTGAAGAATTATTAAATTCTTTGTCATCTCCAGTTGGGAGTTACAAACTAGAGTAGCACCCTAATCAAAACTATAGGTTCTAGGCTATTTCAAGCTTTGCTTGATTTGTTAATGAGCCATGATTTAAATTCTAGCTTGGATTAATTTGTGAATGGAATTATCTCAGATGAGTTTCGGTTGAAGCGAATCTGAATGGAGCTCAGGAGTTTGGTTCTTTGATAATGATATAGTTTTTTATTATTGAGATCTCCTTTACAAAAATATCCCAGAATTGGACTTTCTGAAACTCCATATTGTATATTATTTCTGAAAAAGAAGTAAATTTTTAATCTCCATCATGCAATTGAGTATGTTCTGGTTTCTCCATTACACTGCAATTTTTACATGGCATTGCTGAGAAATTTGATTTGTTATCTGTTTCTTTTGAGGAAAAATAAAAATATATTGGTTTCATGTTCCTCTGAAAAAAAAAAATGTTAGTTCTTATTTATTATGAATTGTTACCCAGGCAAATGAAATGTTGCATCACAAAGCAAACTTAAATGGTTACCTGGCATATCACACTGGTCAAAGCTTGGAGAAGATAAACCAAGACACTGATCGTGACTTTTTCATGAGTGCTAAAGAAGCCAAAGAATATGGGCTTATAGACGGTGTCATCTTGAATCCACTCAAAGCTCTACAGCCACTTGCTGCTGCAGATCAACAACAATAATACTTGGTGTTTACTTTTCACTAATTTATTATCATTTTTCTAGAAGTACTTTGGGGTTATCATGACTTATGCCACTCAGGTTCCTTCTAAAGCTAAAAATTTTGAATAGATGGTCTGATACAGTGAACTTCTCCATTATCAAGCGCCACTATGCATTGTTTTCTGTTTATTAAATTTTATTAATCCAACAAAATTCTCGGGATCTCTTGGAAGTTTGCATAATGTTTTCTATCTTTAAACATCTGTGATTTGTCCGTGTATTCATAAGGTTGACGTTTCCTTCATTTACATTAAATTTGTAGTTGCATAGCCTTCTTTTGGATAGGGGTATAGGGGCAAGAAATCGGGGTATCTCTCTGGTGATCGTGCCTAAGAAATTTTATCCATTGTAGGAGTTCATTTAGTTTCAAGACAGCTTCATGTTTACAAAAGTTATATGTTCCATCGAATCCTGTCAAATTGAGATAATTGTAATTCTTATACATTCTTTGCCTTTTCTTTTGATACAGGAGTTCAAATCCCTCTAGAAAATTTTCTGGAAATATTTCAAAGCTAGTTTAAGACTTCCTTTTAGCTCTAAATCCAGTCATATATGAATTGAGAATAAAAATTAACTATGCCCCAATACCCCACGATTATTCGGAAAACAAACTTGTGATTATCTTGTGGAATCTTATGCAACATTTCATCCACGAGGGGTGCACTCTGGGTATAGTTTTAACAAAACTGCTATAGAGGAAACAGCTTTGGACACACTGCCAAAATAATTCGACTATATTAATCAAGCTGTGTGAACTCGAACTCGAACTCGAACTCTAGTAGAATTGTGACAAATGACTTTTTTTGTTGTGCCATCTTCAAGTCAAGGTTCAGGAGAAGCTAGTGAAATATTAATTTATTGACCTAAAGCAATGACTTATTCGAGAAACATTAGAATCAAGTGCTCAAGAGAAATGAACTAGATCTTATTAACATTTGGAATGCATGCTCGCATCAAGAGGGGTTTACAAGGAACCTTTCCAAGAAGATTTTTTTTTTTTTTTCATTAAGAAGACCTGGAGATGTGTAGGTGATAATGAGCATGAATGCATCTATTGATCTGCATTTCTCAACTTGTTTCTTGGCTGAACCGTTTAATGTGATGCATTTGTAGTAACCCCTGTAATAATTTAGCCCGATAAAACTGAGTCTACATGTTGGAATTCAGCAGTTATGGACTAAACCTTAATCACTAACTCCAACACTAACGATAAACGAATTGAAATTAGAAGCACGTAAAACAAGTGCATTACAATATTTTACTGAACTCTCGTCTTGCTTATACCAAAAAATGCTCCCCATCTACTTCAAAACTCACGGTCGAGTAGTAATTAGATTCTACATAGTCGAACAATAGTATGGCAGGTGTGGGGGGTTTTGGGGGAAGTGTGCTTGAAGAAATTACATAAAATGAGCAATAATTAATTAATTATCACTATTGTGGAGCTTAGAAGAAAAACACAATGATGAAGGACAATGAACCTGGGATAAAAAAAGATCCTTTGATGGATTTTTGCCCATATTTCCTCCAAGATCAACAATCAGGAGGTGCTACACTTTCGCTTATATCATTTTTTTTTTCCAATTTCACAGCCAGTACAACCCTCTGAGCCACCCCTAGAAAATCAAGAAAATTTGGAAGATCTTAAAGAACACGATTTAAGAATTCTTAGTGATGAAACAACATAAATGATTTTAGACCCAAAAAGACTACATGTATACATAAACATTTGAGTAGAATGAACTTTTTCTTGGATTCACGAATTTCTGGTGGACTTAGAAATTGTAGTGTGTAGGCAATCCTCATCCATTCACTTTTCTTCTTGGGTTTTTCATCATTGAATTTGCAAAATGAGTAGTGTTAAGAATATACTCGCAGTTGAAGCAATAAAGAGAGATGGAAATAATCACGATTAAGACAAGACGAGCATGAGAAATGAACTACAAGTTGCTTTCTCTCCTTTCTTTTCCACACAACCCATCATCCTCGTTAGTGTTAATTAACACATTTTTGCAGTCATCCAGTGCGATTTTGACATTTTCTCTTTGATAATTTATAATCTCCACCAAACATACCACAAATATATCCAGTCCTTGCTTCTTCTCAAGGAAATCATAATTTGAAATTCTCTGAAAATTTGTATACAACCTCACCATCTTAACTGAGTGCACTTGACAGAAGTAGAATTTTTGCCATGGATATTTAATCTACAGAGACACGTTGTCGGCAATAAGCTAATTCATCATTAATTCCGAGTATATAACTTTGTCTTTTTATGTTTATATTGTATGTATGTATGGACGTACTTCATTCTATCATTATTAATTCATGCTTAATGTGAAAGTTGAAAGAGATGTGAAAAATGGATCCATCACTCTTGAATTCTTATCAGTCAGCACAGTCATATATGAGGACACGTAACTCATTCCAAAAGGAATGATGAAAAAGAAAGATTGGTCAGAGAAAGGAAACAGGAATTTTCTGGAGAACTAGTTCAACGCAGTACAAGTATACTAAGCTCCTGACCTATTTATGAAAGTTCCATTATGGAAAAATAGATGATGATGAATTTTGTAAGTACATATTAAGATTATACTATTCCCATATCAGAATATTTCGTTGTTGCTCTATGAGTATTTCTTGTTCACCAATCCCACATATCTGTCTTCTCTTGTTTCCCTCTGTTTGTCTGTTCTTTCTGTCTTCAAATCATATTTTTCTTTAATTAATTACATACTATTATCCTTTTTAATTGGCTGAACTTGTTCGTGGATTAAAATATATGATTGCCTTTTATTTAAACCAATGCATTTGTCCCCGCAATGCACACATCAGCTTTATCTTCATTTTCTTCCTCCGAGGTGAAAGAAATACATAAAGAGAATTCCTTGTAGTATGCTTACTTACATTGCTTGGAGATGCTTGATTAGTGATCACTGAGTGTTTGATAATAGTGTGTGTGACTAAGAATGGTGAAAACCTTGTTCTGCTCATTTCATTTCAGTGATACTCAGAATGACTACGATCCACTTATCGGGTATGGAAAAGAAGCAGCAGTTACCCAGTGTCAACAAGATCCATGGTTTGATATGGAAGATTGTGAATTTATGGATTTGTTTTCTTCTATTTAGCTAACTACACCAGTACACCTATAAGATCTCCATATGTTGTGAGCAGAACTTTATCACCATCATCATCCTCGTACAGAAGTTGAGATGGCTGATCATTGATGTCACCTACCCTTTGCATAACTGCAGAAACAAGCTCATTTAAGTTCTCTGAGCCAAAATTGAATCGGTGTACACGTCATTTATGGTCCTTGAGCATGACTATAGTGGAGGTCGGCGAGAATCGAAATGGACCAACATCTAATACATCGTGCAACCTGAACTTCAGCTCCACCAAGTCCTCTTTCGGCATTTGATTTCTTCCAAAATTCTCAACCGACCCTGTTTTCCTCTTAGACCTCCCAATTAAAGCCTCAATTAATACTACAACCATGAAATCTACAAACGAAAATAAGAAATTGTACACACTAAAACATGGAGACGAAAAAATAAGTTTAGAACACACAACATTTGAATGTGAACAAGAGAAACACGTACCAAAGCAACATCGCAAAGTAATTTTCAACAAATATAATATCAAATCAACAACCTCAGGTCACAAATTTTTTATCTATGTTCGATTTTTCTGCTCGTCGAAGAATTCCACAACAACTATTGAGATTTGTTAGATTGTATAGGGTTATTTATGTCTTTTACCATCTCTAATTTTGTGTATATAATAGACGTCTATAGCTTCAATTCTTTTTCAATGAAATTCAGCTGAGTTCAACTGCTTTTCTGCCCTTTCTCTCCATTCTTAGATCATGCTTTCTCTGCTGTAAATTTCATATGGTATCAGAGCAGTGAATTTCTTCTACAATGGCGAATGAATCAGATCCTCAAACTGAGAATCAAAACCAGATGAATCAGGCGAATTCACCTGTTGATCCGTCTTTCGCAGAGACGATGGTTGCAGATGTGGCATCGATTGTCAATCGCTTGATTAGCGATCCTAGCAGTCCGTATTACCTGCACTATGGTGATAATACTGGAATGCAATTAATTTCTGTTGTTCTCACTGAAGAAAATTATGCTACCTGGAGTAGAGCTGTAATTATGGCTCTAAGTGTGAAGAATAAATAAGGTTTTATTGACGGATCCATTACCAAACCTTCATCAGATGATCCTCTCTATGGTGCCTGGAGAAGATGCAATCATGTAGTATCTTCGTGGATTATTAACTCAATTCCAAAGGAATTGTATCCTAGCGTGATGCATAAGGACTCAGCTAGGCAGATCTGGATCGAGCTCAGAGATCGATATAATCAAAGCAATGGTCCTCGGATTTATGAGCTCAAGAAGCAAATTGCCTCGATTTCTCAGGCAAATAATTCTGTTAACTCCTATTTTAATAGATTCAAGGGACTTTTGGAAGAATTGGAAAATTACAGACCAGAAATCGGCAACACTAACTATAAATCTGAGGATCAGACGATGCAGTTTTTGATGGGATTAGATGAACATTTTTCTAGTGTGAGAAGCCAAATTTTGTTAATGGATCCTATACCTTCGCTTAATAGAGTTTTTGCTCTAGTCCTGCAGGAAGAAAGGCAAAGGGAGATTGTAAATAAAAGGCAGCATAACATTGTTGATGCTGCTGCCTTTACCAGCAGATTAATGCCTAAATACATAGGAAACCAGAGAACTACTTTTCTAAATCAGCCACAACGAAGAGAAAGGCATGTTTGTAGTCATTGTGGAATGTATGGGCATATTAAAGGAAAATGCTACAAACTGATTGGATATCCTCCTGGCCATAGATTTGCCAAAGACAAAAATCCAGTTGCTAATGCTGTTAGTCAGGGATCTCGAGTTATGGATTCTGAGATAACAAATTCATTATCAAATGTTACTATCACACCAGAGCAATGTCAACAAATCATTGCCTTGTTGAAACCACAACTCCAAGGATAGGTTTCAGGTTCTAACCAACAGTCCAAAAATGTAGTTTCTACCTCATCTCCTACACCTAATGCTTTTGCCTTATCAAGTAATAGTATCACACTTGCAGGTAAATGGATAATTGACACTGGTGCCTCTGAGCATATGGTTTGTTCTATCAAACATTTAACCAAAGTGACTGGTGTTATTAATGCATTAGTTCGTTTGCCTGATGGTAGTTTGGCTGTTGTGACACACATTGGAGATGTGAACTTGTCACCTAATCTCACTTTGATTGATGTTTTGGTCGTGCCAAGTTTCAAGTTCAATTTAATATTTGCCAGCTAATTGATAATTAAACATCATTGTTGTCTGATATTTCTTCACAACTGCTGTTTTGTTCAGGATCTTTCAACATGGATGACGATTGGGGTAGGCAAGCTTGAAGGTGGTTTATACCATTTTCAACACCCTGAACACCAGTGCAATGGTCAATCTCTAGAGTCTTCTTTAAGTTCTACCTCTGCTCACAGTTTAAACAGTCATTTTACATCATTTCCAAGTTGTAATAATCTGAATTCTGTTGCTTGTACCTCTGATAACAATTTTGCCAATATGAATATTGACATTTGGCATTGTCATTTAGGCCATATTTCTGTATCTCAGTTGTCTCTTTTACATAAATCAATTCCTGCTATTACCTTTAATGAACAGTTACATTGCTCAGTTTGCCCCATGGCTAAGCAACGTAGGTTGCCATTTCAAAATAGTGAAACAAAATCTTCCAAACCATTTAAGCTCATTCATTGTAACATATGGGGTCCCTACTCTGTCCTTGCCATTGATGGATCAAAATGTTTTTTAACTATCGTTGATGACTATAGTCGTATAACTTGGACCTATCTTATGAAAGATAAATCTCAAACCAGGTCTATCATTCATTCATTCTTTCACCTAATCTAAACACACTTCAGTTGCAAAATTAAGATCCTCAGGTCAGATAATGGCTCTGAGTTCCTTATGAATGATTTTTATCAAAACAATGGCATCATTCATCAAATGAGTTGTGTTGAGACTCCATAGCAGAATGGGGTGGTAGAAATGAAGCACCAATATATTCTTAACATTGCTAGGGCCATCAAATTTCAGGCTAAATTACCTCACAAGTTCTGGGGAGATTGTATCTTGACTACCACACATATCATTAATAGAACTCCAACCAAAATTCTCAATGACAGATCACCGTTTGAAATATTATACCAGACAAAAGCATCTTATACTCACCTTAGAGTGTTTGGGTACCTATGTTATGCTTCAACACTCAAAAGAAACCGTACCAAATTCCATCCCAGAGCCATACCTTGTGTCTTCCTTGGTTACCCCTATGGTATGAAGGCCTATAAATTGTACAATCTTCAGACCAACTCCACTTTCATTTCTAGAGATGTTATATTCCATGAAACCATTTTTCCATTTCATTATCCTGCTTTCTTGAAATCAATATTTTCTTGCAGTGATTCTCCACTTCAGAATTCTTTTCTTCAGATCCTCTTACCCCTTCATTTCCTCATAATAAGCAATCACCTTCATCTGAGCCTATATCAACAAATTTGCATGTAACCACCACATCTGACATTTTACTTGCTGATCCTATACTTCAACCATCTGTCATTCCAACCGAAAAATCTGATAGACCAAAAAGAACCCCTTCTTATCTCCATGATTACCATTGCAACTTGGTGACTCGGGTTCCTACTTTCAAGTCAGATTCCATGAAGAAAGGTACTCAATCTGGAACACAGTACCCTATAGCAGATTGGCTGAACTATAGCCAGTTGTGTCCTGTACATAGAACTTATGCTTTGGCTCTGTCTACTGTTTCTGAGCCTAAATCCTTTGCTGAGGCTTCTAACTCTCCAGAATGGTGCAAAGCCATGTATGCAGAATTTCAAGCTTTAGTTTCCAATAATACATGGTCTGTTACTGAGCTTCCCACTCACAAGAAACCTGTTGATTGTAAGTGGGTTTTCAAAGTGAAGTTGAAGTCTGATTGCACATAGGACAGATAGAAAGCTAGGCTGGTAGCTAAAGGTTTCACTCAGCAGGCTGGTTTGGATTATGAGGAAACTTTTTCCCCTGTTGCAAAGTTGGCCACTGTGAAGACCCTCCTTGCTGTTGCTACTCATCATCGATGGCATCTCCATCAATTGGGCATCAACAATTCCTTTCTTCATGGAGATTTAGAAGAAGAGGTGTATATGAATATGCCCCCAGGTTATAAGCAGTATGGAGGGAATGGGAAAAGGCTTGTTTACAGGTTGAATAAGTCCATTTACGGGCTTAAACAAGCATCAAGGCAATGGAATACTAAACTAACTACCTACATTGTTTCACAAGGATTTCAACAATCAAAATCTGACTATTCTCTGTTTAGCAAACAAAGTGGCTGCTCATATACTATCTTACTCATCTATGTGGATGATATCATTATAGGAGGTAATGATCTACCTTACATTTAGTGCTTCAAGGAAAGTTTGAATAATCAATTTAAACTTAAAGATTTGGGTGTCTTGAAATATTTTTTGAGACTTGAAGTAGCAAGAACCTCACAGGGGATATCAGTCTGTCAACGAAAATATGCATTAGAAGTTCTTATGGATGCTGGTTATCTTGGAGCAAAACCAGCTAAAAGCCCTCTACCATATAATATTAAACTAAGCAAGAACACAGGTGAAGACATCAGTGATCCAAGTATGTACAGAAGGTTAGTAGGCAGGTTGTTATACTTGACAATTACGAGGCCTGATCTATCTTATCCAGTGCAAGTTCTCAGCCAGTATCTTGAGTCACCAAAATGACCTCATTTAGAGGCTGCTCACCACGTACTGAGATATTTGAAAGGAACAACTTGGCAATGTTTGTTCTTTAATGCAAAATCTGATTTGCAACTTAAGGGATTTTGTGATGCAGATTGGGCAGCTTGCTTAGATACAAGACGGTCAGTTACTGGCTATTGCATATTCCTTGGAAATTCTTTGGTGTCTTGGAAATCCAAGAAGCAACAAATCGTGTCAAGATCATCAGCTGAGGCGGAAAATAGATCAATGGCTACTGCAGTTTGTGAAATCAGTTGGCTAAAAAATATTCTTAAAGATTTAGGAGCTCAACACACCAAGGCTGCTTTACTCTTCTGTGATAACCAATCAGCTATCCATATAGCTAACAATCCGGTATTCCATGAGAGGACCAATCACATAGAAATTGATTGTCATCTTGTCAGAGACAAAGTACAAGTTGGAGAGGTAAAAATGCTGCATACCACATCACAGAATCAGTTGGCTAATTTGCTAACTAAGTCGTTAGTTGGAATCAAGTTCAAATTCTTACTTGGCAGGATGGGAATCCTGAACATATACTCTCTTGAGGGGAAGTATTGAGATTTGTTAGATTGTATAGGGTTATTTATGTCTTTTACCATATCTAATTTTGTGCATATAATAGACGTCTGTAGCTTCAATTCTTTTTCAATGAAATTCAGCTGAGTTCAACTGCTTTTCTGCCCTTTCTCTCCATTCTCAGATCATGCTTTCTCTACTGTAAATTTCATAACAACTGAAGTATAAATTACTACAACTCTCTAATCTACCAACTAAAAATAGAAAATCGTACAGGAAAAAACAAATAAAAAAGCCAATTCAATATACACAAGATTTGAAGTTGAAATGATGAAAAATCGACAGTGAAAGAAATCATTTACAATTCGAAAAAAAAAAAACCTAACAAGAGCAAACAGATAAACCTAGATTAAAACAGCTATAAAATTCATGTACCTCAGCCATACAACATATTTGAAGCTCATATGATAAAAAAAACTGGTACCTGAAAGAATTATTTAAAATAAACAAACCTAAACTGGAAAAAAATATAAGCCTAAAACAAAAAACTATAAAATCAACATACCTAAGATGTCAAGTCTCCAATTTCGGTCACAATTTGTTGGATCATTTTCACAATAATGCCAAAAAGACTATAACATATAGAGAAGAAGAGCAAAATGAAGCTGTGACTCATAATTTACATGATGATTATCATTTCGAAGGGTTCTCTCTGTAGAAGAAGAAAATGCAGACGAAATTAGGATTGAAGGAAAAATGTACATACGATAATGCCTCTTGTTATAAAAGCAGCTATAATAAAAGATATTATGAGCTGAAGCAAATAATGCAGAACCAACTTTGCTACAGTGCCTGTAACCAATTTGACTACAATAGTGTGAAAATGCCTCCACTAGAATGAACAGTAAATGCCTCGTTCTCTCTTTTAAGGTTGTGTAGATAGATTATGAGTTGTTCCAATGCTCATAGTCTTTCTTGGAATTATAGTCATTGAATCAATTAATCTATGGTACTTCACTCACTAAGAAATTAATGTTAGAACTTTATAGAAACTTAAACTTTATAAACTTTACTGAATACTCAAGATCTCCATGCCAAAT